>JAHWFO010029424.1:201424-211501 GCA_023313115.1 Rhysida immarginata
GGAAATAGATCAATCCACTAATGTTCATGTAAACACCCGGATCCGGATCGAGTTTAAATTTGCTGTTTGGTTGAAAGTAAAAAAATATAGAAAATTTTAGCTAAAATAAGTTCTTGGTTGATTTATACCTCAACACAATAAATATCTATAAATAAATAAATGAATAAATTTTAAAATACATTGCACGTTTAGGTTTGTATTTTTTTTTGTGAATTTTTTTTTCAAAATGTAATTTAATAATTTTTATCAAATTATAATTATCAAATTAACTTATATTTTATATCAAAAATTTCAATTTAACAATTTCTATTTTATTAAATTATAATTTGATAATTATTTATAATTGTTATAATTGTAATTTGATAATTTTTATAATTTAATAAAATTTAAATAAACTCTTAAATTGAAGTTTTTGATATAAATCTAAAAATTAATTTGATAAAAATCTATTAAAATTATGTTTTGATAAGAATGTATAAAATTATATTTTGATAAAAATAAGTATAAAAAACTTAAACATGCAAATGCATTTTAAAAGTTATTAAGGATTACTATTTTGAGGTGTAAATAAATCAAAAACTTGATCTAGTTAGCATTATAAATAACTTCGACCTTATTATTTATAAATAGAAAATTTTAATTGAAAACAAAATTTATTGATTGTCAATTATATTTCCAGACGATAATAATGAGAAAAATTTTAAAAATTGTATTTCAGCCGTATTTTAGAGGAAGCGTAATTTAAGTGATAAGGCCGACTGAGCGAACAATGGCGGATTCTGTAGCAGATGACAAAGTCTGGCGTATTTCCTAATCTAGAGCTTTACCCACAGGGCATCTTATCAGACTCGATTCGGATCGAAACGTGCATGTAAACGCAGTGAATCTGGAGCAAATTTTACATGTGGGATTGGTATATCTGATTATGCTCGAAGGCTGGTACACTTCGGTTCTGATCATCCAAAAATTTAAACGTCTCATTCCGCACCACACGCACATTCCAATCCATCCTCAACCTCCAATCCATAATACATCAAAATTCAAAAAATCAGGTGTATACCGCCTAGATTGCACTATAGTAATAAATTCTATATCGGATCAAAACACGAAATTTTTAAGTAAGATACAAAGAGCACAGTGCCTCATTCAAAAGGAAAAACAATAAATGAAACCCATCGAAGAAAGCATGACCATGCTAGACAACTTCAATGATCCTTTCAAAATCAAAATTCTAGAAAGTATTAAAATCTACAAAGTCTTCTCATCCACACTAAATTTATTACTAAACACCCAGACAAACTATGATGTTTTCCAAATTTCAGCATCCATTTCTGATCTTTTATAATTGAAAAATTACCCATTAATTGTATTTTGTCCCATATTGTTGTATCATCAGTTGTTTCTACCAAACATTGTTGTATATCAAAACTCATTGTAAGCAAGAAATTAATCCCCCCAGGAGGGTATAGAAATAGCGGAAGCCCTGCAGTCATCTATTTTTACCCCTTTATCTGCACTTTTTATCCCCCCCCCCCCAAGTTTTTTTCATCAAAAAATTGATTTTCTCGAACATAGTATTTAGAAAATGTAAAAAGAGCTCTATCTTCTTTACTTTCTCATCATTTACGATCGAATGACATTTCACATGCCATAGTTCTAAAGACCAAGTGACTGCCATCCCGACAACTCCGACACCACTGGAACAATTTGGCCTAAACTGTAATGTACCACAAAGATCTTTTGTCCCCTCTGATTCCCATCTCCGTAATTCCGATCCCAGTTCACCGTAAGCTACATGCACATGCCCATAAGCTACATTCCAAATTTCAACCTTCTACCTCAAAAAATGCAGAAATTACAAAGGGGACAGACGGTTTGGTTTGGTTTGGTTTGGTTTGGTTTGTTTGGTAATAACGTCCTTTCAACTGCCATGGTCATTTCAGGACGGCGTTATAGGGGGCCGCAAATTTTACCTCGCAAGAATTCTCTAACGGGTAACCCTTTAACGTGCAGCCGGCAAACGACTACACGGGACCAACGACTTTACTTCCCTTCCGAAGATAGTGCGTGATCTCAGGATTTTTCCCCTGAAAAAATCCTCGTCGTCCTCGGCCAGGGTCGAACCCGCGTACTCTGGCATCAGAGGCGATCACGCAACCACTGAGCCACCGAGGCCGATGGGGACAGACGGACATTGTAAAACCGCTACTAAACATTTTTATTGTAAACAATATTTTTATTTCAAATTTTAAAAAAAAAGCAACTTCTGGTATGATCATCATCACAGCCTGAAGAATCCGTGTATTAAAGGCGAAACCGGTTGTTGAGGCATTTTCCCAATAAATTATGTATTGTAAAGCTATCTTTTTCATTGAACACGACTTACCACTGCACCACAAAACTAGCGTTGAGAGCCGGTTCTTGCACAAGTCTTGTTGCGCTCGAGACCAGCGAATAGCAGGTTCGAATCCTGCCGAGGGAATGGATATTCATGTTTATACCTCAGTTGACAGATACCCTGCTAGGCTAAATTTCAAATAGATTAAATTACGTGGTATTCTATTACCTACAACTTCATCCCAGCCTCACTTAGCGAGAGCAGCTATGCATGTCAAAGGCAGTCTGACAAAAAAACTTCAAAGTGGTGATCCATTCAAAAACGCGTGATCCATTATCACGGAAATTGCCTTTATAGTATGTAAATGTACTTAGAAATGTGTAAACTAGTTACTGATAAATAACGAAATCTTAATTTATTTGGTTGCATAGATTACTCATGGGTACTTTAAAATCCTAGAAGAGTATCGATGTTCTTGTATCTCAGAGCAGTTCAGGGTTCAAACGTATGCTATCGTCTTCCATTCTTATTTCTCTTTAGCGCCAGGTTTTGGTTAAGTCAGTTCAGTGTTTCACCAGTACCTTCCTAAACTATGATTAGCCACCAACTGGCTACACTAATTGTCTCATTAATAATGTCGAGTTCTGAATTTGGATTTACTATGTTGATTTGGTTCATGTGTCTTTCCTTATTTTCTAAATTTGTGACTGCAAATGCCTCGATTCGAGTTGTCTCTATACCGTGTCCTGTTCTTAAGTGGAACACCAATGTGTCATTCAATGCAATATTTAGATAAAGTAACTACGTATTTACAAGTGTTGAGGTTCATTAAATTATTATATACCACTAAAAATAATAATAAATTCCACTTCAAATGTTCAATTTGGTTAATGGAACATTCAGATGGTTCTTTATTCTCGCTTTATTAACATTCTGTTCTAATCTGTATTTTTTTTTTCCCTGTGGAATCCAATTAAGCATATCAGCTATTTTATCAATTAGAAGAGAAGGTTCAAAAATTGATTATTCACAAACAACAATGCTAAATGCACAATTAATACACAAAACTGACAAAACAATGCGTAGATTTTTTATTCCGAACCGGAACTAATACAAACACAAACTTAATCCAATAAAACCAGGGTGTACGGACACAATCACCCGATAGTTCATCACCCGACGGTTAAACACCGACATTTAATCACGTCGATGTTTAATCACTTGATATTTAATCACCGAACATATAATCACGTGATTGTTTAATCACCGACATTTAACCACTAAAAAAAAATTTAAGCTAATTTCTGACACGATTACAATTCCGCCATCGTCCCAATTGAAACGTGAAACCATTTTCAAACAGCATCAGAAGGAATAGCCAGAACTACTAACATTGTTGAGGATTGACTTTATGGATTACATGCACTTTTTCAAAACTACCATCCGACACTATGGACTTTTACGAAAGGAATCGAGAAGAATATACAAATGCAACGAACGGGATTTTTGCAAGGCATCGCAGGTTTACAACCAACTGTGCCAAAAAGATATCGGGTACAAAAACAACGTGTCAAAAATACAGTGGATCACTATTCAAGAAGTGAGATTTTAGTTTATTTGCGATGTATTGCCCATTTATCTTGATTAAATTCGGTTAATTTTTACTATCTGCACATTCGCGCGATGAGTGAATCCGCAAACTAAATTGTCACATTTTCTGTGACCAATAAAATAAGTACTGGCCATTAATCCTGTAACCGGCCGGGGGGGGGGGGCAACTGGCCCCTGTAACCAAATAGGTTGGGGTGGGTATATTTAGGTAACCCCCGGAGGGGGACATCCTAGACAGAATACCGAAGGCATTCGAGTAATGGAAAACAGTAACCAGCGAGAGTGGGACTTGCGGTTGCACAACGCACTTGCGATTGTGCAGATAGTAAAAATTAACCTTAACTTCTATTTTTTCAAAAATTGCTCTCCTCATTTCATGTTTTTAGTGATTCAGCGTTCGTAATTAAAAAATCACGTATTTTTTGATGGTTAAACGTCGGTGATTAAACAATCACGTGATTATATGTCCGGTGATTAAATGGCAAGTGATTAAACATCGACGTGATTAAATGTTGGTGTTTAACCGTCGGGTGATGAACTGTCGGGTGATTAAGTGTTACCAAACCAAAACCAGAACCGAGAATTCTGATATCTTTTGAAAACTAGTGAAAATTGATTTCAATGTAGTTTGCGTAACATACAATAATACAAATGTATTGATTCTTTAGGTTCCCATCGACTTTCTGCGTGATACGAGAGCATTTCAAATAAGTGACGCACAATTCTTTATGCCGCGAGTACTTACCCACATATGTTAAGATTTGGCTAAAACAACGTTTAAAATACAACGCCATAGAAAGGTACGCTCGGCGTTACTGTTCCCTTTGGGGTAAAATTGTGAACTGCAAAACAAAAATGGCGAGTGTGCTGTCTTCGTCTGCTGTCCAAGAGCAGCGAGGTGTTGCAAAACACAGAAAAATTTGCCTAGTATAGCTGGGAAGTCCTCCAGCACCCACGTACAGTCCATACCTTGCTCCCTCTATTTGATCATCATCTGAGAGATTCATGGCCGGGTAACAGGGCTTCAACCAGAAAACTGACTTTTTCTCAGATGTCATAATGAAAATGGTGCCACGATGGGAGAAATGTGTTGAGCGACCGGGTTGAAAAACAGGTAAACTGTATAGCTTTTTATTTCATTTTATTCTTACGAGGAGTACGACATACTTGATGTGTACGACACACCAAGTGCCACTTTAAAATGCCCATAATGCTTAATCACTTGAACCATAAAGACTAGTGGTGCTGTCACTCTTTCTGATGCTTGGAATTCACCTGAAGTTTGCTCTACGTTAAAATGTCGCCACTTTTATTGGTCATTTCTTTTAATTCGACATCATACGATTTCTTAAAAAGCAAACCAAACTTCTTACTTTCCCGACCTGACTTTGCTTTCCTGTTACTAGGCGCTCCCTGATTTTACTACTTCCCTCCTCCTCCGTTTCTTCTTCCTCTCCTCTTTTGAATCACACTACAGGACAATGACGTCAGCGGTGAAGGGAATTCCGCCGCTTGACAGCTGTTCCGTCGTGAGAGAGAGAGAGAGAGAGAGAGAGAGAGAGAGAGAGAGAGAGAGAGAGAGCAAGCCAGACCTTGGAACCGTTCCAAAACCCTGAAGAGAAGAGATTGTGACCTCGCTCGGCCATTTCTCTCCACCGGTGGCGCTCGCACCATTCCATCCATTGCTCGCACGCCAAAAACCGTAAAGGAGCGATTAAAAAGGATGAAAGGAGAGGGAAAAAAAATACGACCGCCGCCACTACCACTCCCCCTGGACTGAAGCTAAAGCGACAACTGACTCACTGACTGACTGACTTGCGAATCGACGAGTCATGGCCGGCCGTCTTCTTAAAAACCTTTTGGCGGTCGAGCATCGCACAACCCGAGGCGGCGCCACTTCTAACCTTGGGAGAAGAAGCGTCTAGAAGCCAAATGAAGGAGGGGGACCCAAAAAGTTTCTCCTCCCACCGAGAGAATATTTTTCCTTCTTAAACAAAAAAAAAAATAAATAAATCCGCATTATGTATACCTTTATTTTTAAACATCGTGACAATGAAATTTTTGATCATCACTTTTATAACTGGAGGCGCGCAATGGGAACCCACTCTATTTGGAAAATAATCTAAGGAGCAGACCACAAACTAAAATTAAATCGGCTTTTTAATACTCTTAAAACCGATCACGCGATTCCCTTTTACCAGCGCCAGAATCCAGTATTTACCAACTACTTTCTCCACGTGGAAAACGTTACGTGTCCCTTCCCTGCCGCCCTTAAACACACAGCCAGCCATAGACACCCGTCGATTCCCTCTTTGCTCCAACGTCGGGAAGGAAGGGAAGAGAAACAAACCCACTTCCATTTCCCTTTTCCCCATCACCACCTCCTCATTAATTTAAGAAACAGAAAAAGCAGCAGCTCCTTTTTTGTTGTTGTTGTTGTCGTTTTTTTGTTCCCCCTAACGCCCTCGACCCTTCTAATTATTCCTCATCGACAAATAAACAAGGGGGGCGTCGACCAACGCGTACAACTTGGCAGGGGAGCTCCACAAGATGGTGGGCGGCAAAACAGAGGAAAACTCAAAGGTCGACACTTTTCGGAACTAAAAATAAAACTCCAAACTCAAACAAAATGTTACACAACAGAAGTTTCAACAACAAATCCTCTCGCCTTCTCTTTGGCCATTTCCTCTGGATAAAAACATGTTTTCAATACTTTAATCCCAGTTTTAAAAAAGAAAAGCTTCAAATTCCCTAGAAAAAAAGAAAAAAAAAACAAACAAAAAACAGAGGGAAATTTCATAAATTCAAATGCTTTAAGACGACTACCGACTACGCCTACTCGTTGAATTAGCCCATTCTATTTTTGCATACATTAATGTAATTCTGTCCACCTTAATTCGCAGGTGCTGTACTTCCGCTCGACCTAAAAAGCCAAAAGATTTTTGCATGACGAGCATCCAAATGTTTTAAGACATTCGTTTTTGAAAAATTAGTCGATAAAACAAATAAAAAATAGCAACGCAACTAACAAACTTCGTATAGTTTTCTTTATATGGGCGAGTTTTAAACCTACATCTTTACATCACCCCCGAGACTAAATAAACGAAAATTGAGCTTAATATCCTTTCATTTTCAGTCAATTTTCTTTCTTTTTTTTTATAGCATCTCGAAAAGCCCCAGCAAATGAGGATGAAGCTTTCCTCTCCGATCAAGCACCTAAAGAGGCAAATGGTGTCAAATAGAATTTTTTTAAAAAGGGCAAAGAGGGGACGATTTCGACGAATATTTAGGAGTTATACAAAAAATCTTTCATAAATTAAATTCCAATAAACAAATCCGCTTAACATATCAGGTCGTGCACGAAGCCAAACCATCATGGCCATACTTTTCTTAACACGTGCTCCGTTCCAGACAATTAAGACTCAACTGTCAACAACAACAACAACAACAACAACAACAATAAACCAAACAAAAAAAAATGTGTTTTTTAAACTCTTCATCTGCTCGATGGCAAATGGTCGGGGGTTCTTATGAAACCAATGACCCACTACAAGGTCGGACGTGTCCCACAAGCCCCCAAGGATGCTTCGCCGCAGACAAGGACACACTCGCACGCCTCAACTAAACCTTCTCCATCGATGATTTTTCTTTCGCATTTGCATGTATATTGTTTTCCCTTCACATTTTCCATGGACATCATAAAAACTATGACTGAGACACAGACGTCGCTTGCATCACCCTTTCTTTCGTCTTCAATTGCGCGCTGATGGATAAGAACAATATACGAGCCAATCAAAGATCAAACGACGGGCAACAGGCCACGGCGTGTTCCATTTGGTTTTTCTACTCAGAGTATCAGGGAAATGAAAGATTTCAACAAGGTTTTTTATAAACAAAATCATAAGTGCATGTGTGCACAGATAAAGATATCCTTACATGACATACGAGTTTATTACTGTAACTCAATTTGAAAACAATGAAGTACAAGTCTAAGTTCTTTGCGCTTGCATCATACAGAGTTCGAAAGTCAACCGAACTTGTACACTGTTATAGTGAATTAACTTTAGTTACAGACCTTAGTGCCACGTGAAATAACTTTAGATATATACTCAAGTAAATTTTAGAGAAACGCGTCAAAATTATTCTTAAATAAACAATAGAAAACATAAGAAATAATGAATTCTCCAAACATTAGGTAATGATCTTTGAAAAACCGGATGCCCGCCCTAACCATGGGCTTTCCATCTTGACAACTACTTGTCTTAAGACATTTAGTGACAGCTTAGCTGTAGCAGTGCCTGCGATAGCCCAATTGGTAGAGGCGTCGAGCGTGATACACGTGGTTCCTAGTTCGAATCCAGGTCGTAGAATTTTTCCTTTCACTTTTTCAAACAACATCATTAATAGAAAACATACTAAAACTGGATTTTGACAATGCTGTAAGTAAACGATGGACAGGACTGACCACCAAGGAGTATAAAGGATACAAGATTGCGTTTTTATGCCATTTTTAATAATTTTTTCCTGTTTATAAATATAAATGATAAATTAAAATAGTTTATGATATTTGTAAATTTATTTTCAACGATGTTAAAAACATTGTTACTGAATTTGAGAAGTCTTTCGTTTGGTTGCCAATTTTTTTCGAATTTTTTGAGCTTGATTTCAGATTCGGGCAGAGCATAAAAAAGTAAGTATAATAGACACACATGTCCTATCTATTCGGAAACATGGCGGTCAAAGTTTAGTCAAAATATTAGGCGCGAGTTATTATATTTTTCATCATTCATTTGACCAGCCGAGGTTGGCGTACAATTAAACCCTCACTGAACATCGTATGATTTATTCTTTAACGGATATTATATATGTTGGTCAATTAAATTGTATTTCATACTAGTCCATTTAATGCCTATTCCGGTCAATAAAATGACATTTCCGCCATAATTTTGCATCAGATGGTCCGGAAATGTCATTTCATTGACTGGAATAGGCATTAGATGGACTAATGCGAAATCCAGTTTGATTGGACAAAATAATATCTAGAAAAATACTGGACGAATTATCCTGAAATTTCAGGGGTGTAAAGAGCATGTTACACCTCGTATTTCAGCGAAGCAAATAGGGGACCAGCAACAAAGTGAATAAAAAAAAATAATGTTTGGGATCACCCTGTAAAAAATAATGCGTTGTAACTGTAGCATACGCTTACGAGGCTATTTTTACTTCTGTGTTCATTTGTATGACAATAGCACCTATATTCATGGAGATATAAAAGTTTATTTAAAATAATGGAAATTTTTTCGCAAGGTTTTTGTTTATTTTTGGACCGGACACCAGTATCAACTTCTCCTTACGTTAATATGCCTTCATATCAGCGTAAGGAGAAGTTGATACTGGTGTCCGGTCCAAAAATAAAAATTTGGAGAAAACCCCTTATCGTTTTGTTTATTTTTGAGAGCAACTAAAATTCAACTCATTCTATCGATAATTTTCACGATATTTGTTTAAAAGAGTAGCTCTATACATTTGACTAATAAATTGTGCAAAAGACATTTTGCTAACGCTTGCACATGCGCAATTAAACATTTAGTCAAAATGCTCATATTTCATCAATTACTTAATATTTTTATATTCTGATTGCAGGGTGTTGTCTCTACTGTAGTTTGTCAAGTTGCCTGAAAATGACATTGAATTGGATTGAAAAACCCTGCATGTTATAAACAAAAAACTTACGAAAAAATTTCCATTATTTTAAAGAAACCTTTATATCTCCATGAATATACGTGCTATTCTCATACAAATGAACACACAAGTAAAAGAAGCCTCATATTTTTTACAGGGTGATCCCAAACATTTTCTTTTTTTGTTCAATTTGTTGCTGGTCCCCTATTTGCTTTCGGGACAAAACCTTCGCTGAAATATGATGTGTAACATGCTCTTTACATCCCTGAAATTTTCAAAAAAATTAATCAAGTATTTTTTTTATATATTCGACAAAACGTCTAAAATCAAAGGTGTTCATATTATTTTGTCCAACTCCTGTATACAGGGTGTTTCATAATTAATGTCCCGTCTTTAGGTCCAAATAACGACTCAAGGGGAACAGGTGGGGGGGGGGGGGGGGGGAA
>JAHWFO010029424.1:218776-245833 GCA_023313115.1 Rhysida immarginata
AAATCCTTCATCACTCACTGATGAAGGATTTGTGAAATCCGAAATGCGCATCTGAGGAAATAAAAAGAATTGATGTGGATTAGTGTTTTCGTTTTTTCCATTATTTATACGTCGGTATCCACAGTTTCGGCAATTATTCCTGTACTTCCAGATCTTCATGTTCAATAACTTCCTGTGTCTTCTTCAAATCCAGCTTTCTGATTCAGTTCCCATATTAATCGATCGAAACCGCATAAATCCACGGTTACCTGTCCAATATTTTGATGGCCCAGAGATAGCATCGAATTTTTCTCTCTGAGACACCTAATGTATCTGATTTCTGCCTAATGAATTGACTTCTTCCTTCAATTCATTCATAGCAAATCCATGTTTAAAAACAAACCCCCATCGGTGACATCGGCTCCACATCCAGAGATCGTGATTCCCACCAAGTACGTAAACACGCCATTAAACTAAGAGAACCTATTATAGGTGAATGGGGAAAAAAAGGGACTTATGAATCTGCAATCCAAAACATTGAATCATGATTTTTTATATATTTATTATACAGTACATAAACCTTTTTATTTATTTATCAATGGACGAGTCTACAGAATCATGTACATCAGTAATACTGAATAAGGGCTTAGAATAACTGCAGTAGGGAAAAATAAGCGCGGGTATCGAGTCTGTCGCTATGTCAAGTAAACACAGTGTCTATGTTTAAGGTGCCTCTTCTTACTCGCATCTGTGGTCACAATCGAATGCGGGACCACAAACAAGCTTTTCGCAGTATCTAAAATCACAAAACGAGTGTATTTTGTATGACGAAAAATTAAAATTATTGCATCACCCGTAACGCTCTTTTTAGCCGGCACGTATAGGGAGGAAGGGCTCTGTAGAAATAAATATAGCACTGCAAAGCACATAGAAATTCAACCAGCGCTTAAATTATAGATAAATTGAAGACTTCAAAAACCATCAAAAAATCTAAATGTTTCAAAATAATAACTTATGAATTAAATTGTGAATGATAAAATATATTTATTGTAATGGAAAAGAGTTTATTCCAGTGCACTAGCAACAAATACGTAACATTAGCTGACAGTTTTGTTACGTTGTACGATCGTTAAATTATATTGTTATGTTTGAGATGTAGCCAAATTCATGCAATAGAGGGGACCAAAAGCGCTTCTTCCATAAATACAGCAATCCAATTGTTGACTACAACAACGGAATTTGCTCGTGTGCACAGACCAGGGGATTAAAAGACCGTGCTTCGGAGGGCACGTAAAGTCGTCAGTCCCGGCTGCTGCAACCATCTTACAGCGCCGATAAGATCATCGGGATAACTAGCCTGGTTTTCATCAGGGTGATCAGTCGTACTGGTTTTGGATAATTTGTACTGGGTGTTTGCAGATAACTACAGGGCAGTATAACGGGAAGCCTACCCGCTAGATTGCAGGGGACGGCTCGACATCAAATGATAATTGGGTAATTTTATCAAAAACATGACATTTTTGACGTTCACCCTCCCTCCCCGACTGTGGAAACTGCTGGCTGCTGCAGGCCACCTTCATCTCCCTCCGTTCTGCCAATCGGCCGAGCCAGCCCCTGCAATCGAGCGGATAGGCTTCCCGTTATACTGCCCTGTAGTTATCTGCAACACCCGGTACTATACGATTATCTGGTATTGCCTTTTGTACGGTTATAATTTGAGGTGTACTGCTGCATTTAAACCACAAAGGGAAAACCTCTACTCCACAATGAAATACTGGCTATATACACTGAAGAGCCAAAACATTATGACCACCTATTCAATAACGCGTTACGCCACCTTTTGCCTGCAAAACAGCTGCAACTCCCCTTGGCATGGATGCCACAAGTTATTGGTAGATGACTGGAGACAGGTTGTACCAAATGTCTAAGCAGCGGTCACGCAAAGTCGAGATACTCCGACATGGTGATGTTTTGAGCTCTGAGCTGCCGCTCCATGACATCCCAAATGTGCTCTATCGGATTAAGATCCGGCGAGTTAGGTGGCCAGGACATTAATTGGAATTCATCCTTATGCTCCTCGAACCACTCCAACACAATTCGAGCCTTGTGACATGGGGCGTTGTCCTGCTGGAAGATTCCATTTCCAGTTGGGAAGACAGACGTCATGTAAGGGTGCAACCAGTCCGCAATGATGTTCAGATAGTCCGCAGCTTTCATGGTCCGTTCTCCCACAACTACGGGTCCCAGAGCCGCCCATGAGAACGTTCCCCAAAGCATAATACCGGCACCACCAACCTGTGCCCGGACCGCTGTTCCGCGCACGGGGGCCCGAAAGGACAAAAGTGATAAGAAAAACGAGAGAAAACCTTTGCCATGAGTCGTTAATATCCCCTTTGCTTAACCAATGAGAGATATTCTTGGCAATTCCCCCACCCTAGTCTATATATTCTCTAGCTTTAAGGGTTTATTTTCTTCTTTTTCTTTTCACTTTTGTCTTATGGGTACTTGGTACCCGAAATACGTATCCGGTATTTCAATTTTATTCTTTGTGGATTAGAGGTTCCGTTCCATAGTATTTGCTTATTTTTTTTTTATAAAGAATGGTACGCAAAACAAAACAAATAAACAACAACACCGTATTTTGATAGACCGAAATATGCCATTTATTCTATAAAAATTTCAAAAATTATTTTTGAAAATTTCGTCGGTATGATAACTTCCGAAATCAACGTGAAAGACAGGCCTGGAAGCGAAAAAGTCACCTGACCTTTGGGGTGCTAGCAAAAATCCAACCTTCATTGTTTCCAACAAACGGAAAAAGACGAAGATGGAGACACTGAAGTTTGGGTTGTTTCTAGCACACCGATGGTCAGATGACTTTTCCGCTTCCAGGCACGGCCTTCTAGAAACTACTAGGCCTGAACATGGAAAAGATAATGCATTGTTACACAAATTATGAACGTGGTTCTTGTGCAGCTACTCTTTAGCCTGTATCAGGTTTAGTTAAGAGTGACATCACGAGTGAAGCAATTACAACAGTTCGTCCGCATGACGAAAATAGTTTGAATAAATTTCTGAATAAAAAGTTAAAAATTTCTGTCTGCAATCATATTTAATATTTTACTCTTGATATAATAATAAGTCGGCGGATAGAAAAGTCATTTGACGAAATTAAAAAAAAAAAATTAACGGCGGAAGGATAGGACGTTGTCTACTATGTGTAATAAGCGACGTTTTTCGGTGACGTCACTCTCAACTGAAGCTGACTGGTATAGTTGTAAATCACGGTTGATAATTATGTTTACCGTGTATACAAATATCCCTGTCTTCTATGCAATAACCCGTTGCGTTGGTGGGTTACATCCGGTTGCGAGAGCCGCCGTTCTGGTGGTGCTCGTAGCCGACGAAAAATACAGGCCCCGGCTCTGAAAAGTCATCTGACCATAGTAGTCTGAACAACAACTTGACCTTCACTGTTTCCAGCAAACGAAAAACAGTGATTGTTAAAATCCAAGATGGATTATTACTCAGACTGCTATGGTCAGGTGACTTATCAGTGCCGCGGCGTGTCTTTCTCGTCGGCTGCGGGTGGTGCTATTACAGAAGTAAGTTCAACGTCGCAATCTTAAATCTTATAGAAAAATAATAGCCAGTTACCTTAAATACTGTGGATGCCAATTCCTTAAAAAATAAACTAACAAGGGAATCCCTCGAACATGTATGTCACAGATTTTCACCATATTGAAATATGTTACTCACCTGAAGCTACTATAGATGCTTGCAAAATAAGAGAATGCGAAATTTTGTTTCTTTCAAAATAAACCGCAAAAACAAAAAAAATTGAGCACACATAACCATATAAGGACTCCATTGTTAAAGCGGATAGGCTATGTGGGCTTCCCTTGGAAGTTCCGCTTTTCCACAAACATTTTTCTTCACCATGAATATGCATATTTCGACTACCTGGTACTTAGTTTGTGTTTTAAGTCAGAAACTTAGTGCTTCAACAATGCATTACTTGAAGTCATGTTCAGCCCTGGTAGTTTCTAGAAGGCCGTGGCCTGTGTCACTCGTTGGCCTCGGATGACCTCCTTTTAAATCGATGCACCGTTACAAGCGTTTCTGGAAGCTGTGGTACGGTGGCTCCACAAAGTGATGTGTAGCCGACTGACATTTTTCAAATTTGAATTTCCAGATTTCTTTCTGTGGCATTTCTTGAGAGAACGTGCGTTCCGTAAACATATGACTTCTATTCCTGAACTTAGACAAGCCATTTGTTGACGAAATTGCCACTAAGGCAGCCATTTTGATTCCTATTTCATATGATGATTGCTTCTTGTTTTTCAGCAAATTTAGACTTCAGAGGCACAATCCCCTCAAACTTTTGTCTAAAAGGAAGTGTTCAATCTGCAAGTTTGAATTTACTGCAAAACAAGAAGCAATCATCATATGAAATAGGAATCAAAATGGCTGCCTGCAACAATGATTCTCCATACTTTCTTTATATAGTGCTTTAGTTGCAACCACGGTCTATAGATATACATGATCATCGAGCTTCCGACATTTTCCAGGTGCGCATAGATCGCACTAGGGCCGACCGCGACCTACGATAGAGATATTTCATTGAAACTGAAAATGAAAATAAAGTTTCTATCTTCTGCCGATAGGGCGGCGCTGCAGGCGCAGTTGGGCCGCAAGGTCAATAAACACACCGCCCACTGTTTATTGACCTTGTTGGGCCGATTATACATGCAGCGCCACTTTTCAATAGAGTCCCCGCCCTAGAGGGAGCTAGAAACTTTAGCTTCATGTTTCAGTGGACCTCGATGACCATTTATATCTATAGATCGTGGTTGCAACCATTGATAATGATCTACGAAGTCGCGTGTATGACAATTTCCAAAATCGTTTGCAAAAAATGCATCGATTCAAATGGAGGCCATCATCTTTCTGATGTAATTTTCAAAAAATAGTTTTGAATTTTTGGGCGCGTTCGGCATGTGCACACTAAACGCACCTAATGACATCACTCAGTGCGAGCGGTGAAAAAAGTGTAGTGCATTTTCTGTGTGTCATGAAAAACAGGAAAGAGCACGAAAGTGAGATGTTCACCTCACCCGTGCTATCATGAATAATAAACATACTGCTCAAAATAAAACTCATCATAACATCTGCATTCATATAACACGCCGAAATCGATCATTACACAGGTAGATTTCAATGTCAGTTTAAACGATATGCAGAATTCAGTTATTTTTACACCTGTTGGCTCTTTAACGGTAACTAAAATTCCGAACTATCTATCGCTACATTTCAAGCTCTAGGGCAGCGCCATCTTGCAACGCACTAAACGACTCTACTCCTAACCTAGGGTCATTTAGTGCGCGCACTGGCGATGACGAACACGACCGGGTTCCATGACGAACACGTTAGTGCGTTTAGTGGACGCACAAAGACGTTTAGTGCGCGATGTCGAACGCGCCCTTTGTAGAATAAATATTCGGTCTATCAAATGGTGTTGTTGTTGTTTTGTTTTGCGTACCATTTTTTATGACCATTTAAAATGTATTAGTCGGCTCGACGCTACCCGGTACAATCAAGTAAAATGTTTGTAAATTCGTAATAAACAATTCGAGTACCATAAAATAATACCAACTTCCGGTTGTACTGCTTGGCTTTTTGGAAATCTGGTCATCAGTAAGTAATTCCGAAACTATAATCCAAACAACCACCCGTGAAATACATTCCGAATAAATGTAAATGTAGGGGTGTCCGTGAACTTCATTCTCTTTTAAAAGTGTAAGAAACACTTTTCAATAAAGGGCTACACAATGTTCCAACAAGGATGCACCTTAATGAACGTTTCTCAGATAACGCAGTGACGCACCAAACGCTAAAAAAAAAGCTGGAAAGACCACTTCAGAGACGTGCTAAGTAATGTACTCTCGGTACTCTCGATACGAGGAGATAACAAAAAGTAACGCCATTTATTTTTTTCAAAGAAAATTACAAAACATACAGGTAAACACCTAAGTGCAGTTAAAATTACACGTCTTTATCTACTTTTCCACATTGACGATTTAGACATTTATTCCAACGCTGCACCAGTTTCCGAATATCCCGCTCATAGAATCCGTCGGCTGTGAATACAGCCAATGGCCCATGGCAGATTTGAGTTCCTCGTCAGTCTCAAACCTCTGACCATCCAGAAATCTCTTCATGCGACCAAAGAGATAGTAGTCCGAGGGCGCTAATTCCGTATTGTAGACTGGGTGGTCCAGAACATCCCAACCGAAACGACCAGTTTTGCGTTGATGACCTTGGCTATATGCGGGATTGCGCTGTCATGAAGAAGTCGAACATCTTTTCCTCTTTCTGGTCGCTTATCCCGAATAGCACGCCGCAGTTTAGTCAACGTTTCACAATAGGTAGCGACGTTGACGGTTGACCCACGAGGCAGCAATTTTGCGAGTAGTTTGCCTTGCATATCCCAAAAAGCTGTAAGCATAATTTTCCGAGCTGAAGGAGAATCTTTGAATGTTTTGCGAACCAGAGAAAGTTTTAGGCTTGCAGTTTTAGGCTCAGGTGTGAAGTGCAAGACCCAGGACTCATCTTCTGTGACAATGCCATTCAGAAATGCATTTTCCTCCTGATTGTACCATTCAGATTTTGCAGACGGCACGCCATTCTGTTGCCGGTCTGTTTTGGTGTCAGGCTTTTTGGAATCCAACGTGAACAGACTTTGTAGTATCCAAGTTTCTCATGCACCATATCCCATGCAGCTCCATAGGATGTGTGTAACGTTTCGCTCACTTCTTTCAAGGAAATGCGACGGTTTTTTGCTGATTGTGTTGTTAATATCCTCGATAATCGCTGGTATAGGTGCTGGCGCAGGTCGCCCAGAATGCTGTTTATCGACAAGGCTAACTCTTCCTTCCCGAAATATTTTACACCATTTGTACACATTGGAAGAGTCCAGATAGTCGTCACCGTAAACTTCTATCATTTCCCCATGAATTTCAGCGGGTTTCTTACCTTGCGAAAGAAACCTTATAAGAGCTGCTGTTCTTCCACTGTAGACGATGTGATAGCACTGTAAAACGACTGGTAGGCGTAGTGCGCATGCGCAGGAACAATTCTTGTTTTGCAATGTTTGTGCATGTACTCAGCCTTCTTTTTGGGTAAGTTAACTTTTACACAGCGACTAGATTTCCTCCATTAAAAAATAAATGGTGTTACTTTCTGATATCCCCTCGTATTTAAGCGCTTTGAAATCTACAACGCGTCATTCACACTTAATGTCACAAACTAAAGGACGCCCTTGACGAGCGATAAACAACAATCTCATTTAACACTCTCTTCTGCAATCGACTTCCATAAAATAATAATAATAATAATAATAATAATAATAATAATAATAATATAAACAACCACCCAACGATGGCAAATAAATCCTGACCTCATCGCGCATTAAAAAAATATTTTAACTGAACCTTGGCACTTAAAGATGGATTTTGGTCAGTGGGATAACAATTGTAATGTTAAACAGGGACCAGAACAATCCTAAATCCATGAATAAAAAAACACCGTGTAATCTGAACGTTTGTAATTGTTCTATAGATCGAAATAAAATTAGAGAGAGAGAATGAGAGTGAGTAGAAGGAAGAAGAGCTGATGCAGCTATAAAAGGATTGGTTTCTATTTTTGTAATTTCCTTCCTTCCCCACCCCTTTGTTCAATTAATAATTAGAAATAGAAAGCAACGTGATTGGAATTTTAAGCACTGTTATATCCGAAAAACATTCTCATTATTTTGTTGAAATAGTTTCCAAACAGTTCCCAAATTCTATCTGTAAGATCTAATGAATGCAATACAGTCTATGAAAAGCTAAAGAGTAATTTGGCGAAAATTTTATTCCTAAAAAAAAAATCACTTGTTACTCAAAAAGATAATTTCTATAATAAGGCATTTTTCCATGCTGACAAATACCTTCAATATAACCTCAATAACCAACGCATCTTATAGCAGTACACGTATAACTGGGAGTCTAAAGTTTGGCATGAGTGGAATGTTGAACTTTGCCCTAAATTAAGTGACTCAAAATACTTCCAATGTAACTTATTCTCGAAAAATAGCGTCTAAAATTGTTAATACTGCTATTATTACAAGGAAGACAAATATGGCGTGTATTTGAGATCGCAATTTTCAAAGAATCTCAGCAAACTCTTCAGTCTCTCATCACACCATTAACATACAAAGAGCACACACAGACACACACACACAAACAAACATTTTATTAATATACAATTTGCACAATTTATTAGTACTAAGTTTTAAAAGTAATTTTCTTCCCCCTGACAGCAAGTCAGTCGGTCCAAATTCTGAATGAAATTGCACCTAAAAGAGTGAACCATAAGGGGGAGACGGAGGCAGCCCAAGCACCAAAAGTGATCGAAGTGTATAAAAACTCGTATTTCGAACTCTCGAGTGGAAACTCCATCATAAACGTCTTGTGACCTTTCCAATCAAACGACCAACTGCAACAAAAGAGGGAAAACAGGGTGGTAGAGGATTTTGGGGGACGGATAAAAAGACAGAATGAGAGAGAATACACCAGAAAGAGGAATAAAAGAAGGGTATCGTACCACCTGGAGCTGGATAAACCGGTCCTCCTGGCAAAAGAGCCAAAGGAAAGGACAGGCCCAAGAAGACGAAGACAACGCTTGAAAAGAAGGGGCTTCCCTTCTTTCTTAAGACGAGCTCAACATATCTTCTCCCGATGGGTGAATGGCGTCTGAGAAACGAGGACCCCCTTCCATGTTTTATAGGTCAAAGGATAGGTGGAAGAAGGGGTTTTAAGATTGGAGAATGGAAAGCAGGAAGGAGGCCGACCACTTCTCTCCATTTAATCGAGGAAAAAGTCCTCTACTTACACCCAAGGGGGATAGGATGTGTGCCACACAAAATTAAATTGCAAAGTCCTCCCAAAAGAAGACGGAACAAATATTGAGAATTAATTCAACCTTGAAAGTTATTTAAAAGTCGCATTTTTAAGTATCCACGAACTTCCCTAAACCACAATAAGACCTTCGTGTAACAAAATTTTATTTATTTATTGTTCCTGGGTGGTTATGTGTTATATTGCTTATGTCTCAAGTATAGAAAATGGGTAGTAGTCCCCTCAAACTACTTTGCTTTTTCTGACCAAGAAAGTGATATTTTGAAATTGGCCTTACTTCTAAAGAGAAAAACCTGCAACTTTGCGGTTTTTTTTTTTTTTTTTAAGCTCACATGAAAGAAACAACGCATGAAGGATATTGATTTTATTCTTAAAAGTTATACAAAAGTGGGCAAATATATTATTTTCCTGGTCACAAAAGCTAAGTTTGTGAGGAAACTAAGCTTTTTTTATACTTTTGAGGTATAAGCAATTAGAATATACGCTTAACTACCCAGGTACAAGTAATGTATATTAGATGGAAATGTAGTAAAAAGAAAGTGGATAGTGTGGTCGCCTTCCAGATGTCGTTTTATTTTTCCTCTCTCGATCTCTCCGTTTTTTTAAAGCACTGCGATAAGGGTGGAGAAAAAAACGCATTAGGTGTGAAGGAAAAGAGAAGAGGAGGAAAAAGAAAAAAAAATACCTGAGGTGGTAAAAATGTGAAACGTGTGAAAACCCCGAACCCAGTGAAACGAGGAGAGTGTCGAAAACTGCTCGATCATCACCGTCCCGTAGAAAAAAGAAGACCTTCGAGGAACCATTTTCAAAAATGCCTTTCCATTTACCCCCCCCCCCCCATTAGAACCCAGTGTCTTCAGGGTATTTCGACCTTGGTCAAGGGAGAGGGGCTCGGGTAACAAACAAATGATGTTTCAAGGGGAAGAAGAAGAAGAAAACCCCACCCTCCCACCATAATGGAAAAGAGCGACTGGCTGTTTCGGCCTCGAAAAAATTTTTCAGTTCGGGTTAATGGTGTCGAGGCTATCGGGGGCCACTTCAATCATACGGGAACAGGGGTTTTTACGCATCGGGATTCACACTCAGGTGGAAAGAGGGGGGGCACAAAAATTGCCGCGCTATATCAGGGGAACGCGAGGGGAATAGGCGAGAAAGCGCCCACGGCACATTGGTTGGGCTCACTTCTTCCGTCTTCGAAGGTCTTGCGCTCCAATATCGGAAATGAAAATTGAAGAAGGAACAAAACTCAATAAATCTGAAGCCAGCAACTTTATATCATCAACTATATCTACACTTGAATATTCCTTCCTCAACGACTTACTCTTCCCAAAATCATATCAGTTTGGTCACGGCCACTTTTCGTCATATTCCTTTCGTTGACTCGTCACTTTTGTTTCAACTCGCCATAGATTCATTCCATTACTCAGTAAGATGGTTTATTTAATGTTTCCGAATGCAGGAGATGGGGATGGGTGAGAACCGTGACACCAAAACGGGACAATCTATAAAATTTTTGTGCAATGGTTCAATGGCAAGGCTTTGTTGTTTTCGTTGTTGCTAGTGCTTTTATATTCGCTGGTGATTTTCTTAAATTCTGTAAGTGATATTTTTCAAAGAATTGTTTTGGAAAATAATTACATTTATTTTTTAAACTTTCATTTCCTTGGTGCTTCCATTTCCTATGAATGGACCAAAAGTTCAAGTCTCGTCTGGGGTTCCAGGCACAGAAATAAGACACCCAGAAACATCCATGCCCGTAGCGGGGTTCAAAAGTACCACTCTGCGCCACGGAGATGGCGACAGGCCTTGATTTCGAAATGTTCACGAAGTGCTGAAATGGTTGTGATTATTTTGAGTTTTATCGTATTACACCGTTTATGACAATCCAGTATACATTTGTTCTGGGGATTTACACTTTATACCTGAAACTATGTACACACATATAAAAGGAAGAATAAAACTATAAACCACAAATCCACATAGAATTATTTTAATGATTCGGATGTACATTTCGATGGGAATGCCAATTCATCAGCGAATCCTGTCCACAGCTTCAGGGCAATTTTTATTATTGATTTAGGTAAAGCACATTTAGGCTAGCATATAATTTATTGAAAACCGTCAAAACTTAAAAAAAAGAAGAAGACACAATTCAAATGCAAACAATTTATATGTACAAGTACATCTGTATATCGTCGAATTTTGAATTCAAAATTAAACTTGAGGCGTTACAATTGAAAATACAGACTGTGTGACAACATTCAACGTTAGATATTCTGAATATGCCGTATGTTAATCAACAAGATTTTCTAATGGACTAAATTGGAAAGTAAAATTGTTTTTAGAGAATTTATTTATAATGGAAATACGTTTAAGTAAAATGTGCATTTTTAGTTTGTCTTTCTTCAATTTTAAGTATTAAGGTTTTTCAATAATTTATATAAATCAACGTAATTTAATTACAGCATTTAGTCTATGCGTATGATGCTATCATTTAAAAGGTGTCATTTTAATTTTGCTAATCGCCACTACTATTGCCAATTGATAAATGGAAATTATTATGATTTACGAGTGACATTAATAAGGAAATAAAAAAAATATATTGCAAAGGATCCTGTAATGGTTTTGTGTGGGAGGAGGTTCATGAGATTTCGACGAATGAATTCAATTTCTTTGTCGAAAAGTCACTTCAATTTAAAATTAAAACTTTCACTTTAATAATAAAAATTTCTTTTATTAAAAAGAAAATAGAAGCACCGTACAACTTATACAGAATGTGCTGCACTAGGATGCCTACAGGCTGTCTATGTGTGCCCAGTATGTATATCTTACATACTTTAGGATCTGTGTGTGCCCAGTAGCTTACATACTTTAGGATTTATTAACAGTTTTGTTTTAAGGAATACGACACACTGTGAATTGCCACAATTGAGGCTCAAAGTGACTAACAGGCATGTTCGAGGTCAATTCACCTCCAAAGCCATCGTTATTCTTCAAGCATTTTCCACTTTATAATTTTCTTGATATGCTCGACACCTTATGCTTGACCAAACAGGGTACACAACCGATTTCATATGCCACAAAAGAAATAAAATTATTAATTTTGAATTTATGTTTTTATTGAGAAACCGTTGCAATTCGGACATGTTGATTTGGACTCCTTTTACTCAAAATAATCCTAGCAACTCGCCGTGAAGTAATGGACATCCTAGTGCGGGACACCCTGTATTTTTTTTTAATAGGCACACTCTTTTTTAATGTGAAGGGATTTATTTTAAAAAGGATTGTAAGAAAGTGTATGCCTACTGCATGACTCTAAGGCCCGAATCACAGCTGGGTATAACGTGCGGAAAACAATAGTGTAGGCAATACGCGTTTTTACTTGGTCAGTTAAGTTGACCGGACCCTGGAGAAAATATTCATGATGGAGGAATGTTTGTGAAATGGCAATTGTTATTTCTCTTAACGAATCATTTTCCATTCATCCATACATCTCCCGACGATTACGACAGTGATCTAGTTAGGAAATTAAAAAATAACTACATGGGATCCGCCAAAATTTGACGGCAAACAACTGTGTGGTTTCATAAACAATCCTCTCCACAAAGACATCACAATCAAGAACTTTGCTAGCATTGATGATCAAATTAACAGTGAACGACATTGTGCACAAAACAACAATGAACGACGATAACAAAGATCAATGCGCATGCGCAGAAGTGCCGATTTTGCTTTTAATAAAGTGCTTTGCGTTTCATCACTTGTTTGCATTTTACGTACTTGGATTACATACAATACCGTTAAACCATGTTTGTTAACAGTTTAAAATTTATATTTGTTAGGCGACGTTTTATCACTTAACGTACTGCAAATCTCGAAAGGAAAAATATGCGACTAGATCCATGTCATAATCACCGACACATATTAAAAAGGGAGAAGTCTTTGATCTATTTTTTGCGTTGTAATTCTTCGTTTGTTTCATTAGATGGCGGTAGGCGGTGGGATTAATTTTTAATGCAATAAAGACATAAAAAAATGTTTTAGTAGGACTGGGAAATGTTCGAAACGTAGTAGCGGAATATATTTTCAATTAATCGTATAGGTTATAGAAGAAAAGGGAAAGATAACTGCAATATCAAATTTATTTCGATTGACGAAACGATTCTGAGACGAGGTGAATGTAACGACATGAATGAGACGAAAAGTGATTTAGCCAGATGAAGTGTGACAAATTGAATAGGAACCGTTAAGATGTGAACACTGTTTGAGAGTCCAAATCATTATTCATACAAGGTTCTCTGTCAGACGTCTGTAATCTTGCAGTATTTTTATTCACTTTTACAGCTAATAACAACTGATCATCATTCTATCGTATAGCAGATATCGACGGATAATTTTCTACATCCCAACTTAATAGGCGATATTTCACCGTACGCTTATTGTGTCTGATATTGTAGCCTCGAATGTTCAGTACTTGAATCGCACCTAGAAATGTGTCATCAACAGCAACGATGATCTTTGTTCCCCACGATTGTCTGCAGAAGGTCGAACGCGATCTTCCCTCTTTCACATTCATGGATATCGTTGGTTTTAGAATTACCACTTCACGAATCACGAACTCTTCGCAATGTCTTGAACAATAAAAACATAAAAACAATTACAAGTGGCTCTCCTTCTGTGCCTCCCTCCGCGTTCTTATTTCAACGCTAACATCGAGAGGATGAAATACATTTACCCACACGTGGCTTTCCTTTATCAGTTGCGCTTACTTCATTTCATAATTCCTGAAAGTGGGTTAGCGGTAACCCTGGACGATAAAGCAGATTGATTGCTCTTAAAAAATCTTTTTTTTTTCCCCTGGCAATTTTAATCTTGCAGCAACCTTAATCAACTGCTATTCGAATTATGCCATGTATACATATATATATTTTCATCTTTCTCCCTCGCAAAGTATTTTGGTGAATGAACTGCTTCGACAATTAATTTGAACAGGAAGCCCCATGTCAGCAACGCGCCTTTTCAGTACAGATAATATTTTGCGTTCATAAGAAATCTCAGTGAAACTAATTATAACCAATTGCAAATAGATACTAAGCAAACAAACAAATACGTAAATAAAAATAATCAACTCGGATAAAAAGAAAAAAAAGCCCTTAAGATAATGAGGTGCGTATTGAGTTACGCGATAAACACGTTGCACGTGTAAGTATCGAAACGACGCACTCGACTGTTCGCACTCATACAAAACACATTCTATTCACGTTTATTCCGCAAAAACGAAAACATACACTCTTGAAATAATTCCAATTTCCTGCAACAAACAAACTGTTTTTAAACTAGGCAGCGAGCCACGGGCATTCATTTGAAGGGAAAAAATCCACATAAATAGGCAAAAATAATACATGACCCTATCCTTCCAAAATAAATTCTAAACGGAATTGCAATCACTTCAGTTTCTTATCGTTTGTCCCCGAGTAACCGGTGCTTCATACCGGAAGCGACAAGTACACACGCAATACTTCCCCAGCCTCCCCCATTTATCGCAGTTTTAATTTCTGTTTATTTCCTTACACAATTTTTTTCTTCTTTTTTTAAAGTTTTATTTATTGATTAGTGTTATCTCTAAAGTAAGTATATCCTTTGATTAAAAAAATAGCGAGTAAAAGAATTGAATAGAAACGCATCGAGAAATGTTTGTGGCTCCAAAGTTCACCAAAATATTGACATTCTTCGTGTGGCAGGGACGACGACGTCACGCAGGCAGTAATCGGATAACCCCCTCCCCCATCTTTCACTACAAGTTATTTTATTCATTATATTTTTTTTTATTAAAAATTGTAGGTAATTATCTTAAATAGATTAATGTCATCTCTTCATTATAAGTTTTAATTAACACCTAACCATCGGTCGTCAGTTCTTTGCTCCGTTTGCATCTACAAAAGAGAGTTGACAGTAATACCTTAGAAGTAAGTACCTTCACTGCTTGTGTGAATTGTAACAAAGACGCGCGGTGAGTGAGTAGTGGTTTTGAAAATACGAAAAGAGAAACCTGTACTTCATCATCTCTCCGATTAAAAGAGATGAAAACACAAAGACTTGCGCTTCTTTTACACGACGTCAAACATAAATCAATAACAACTAGACAAGTTATTTCACAATGCCTTCTGGTCTACAGCTCAACTGGCTTCGTTATACTAAACAGGAAGAGCCAAAGGTTTCTTTCTATTCCTACTGCGTAGACGAAAACAATCAATCGCTTTCAAATGACTGCAAAACCTCCGGAAACAGGCTTTTCTAACGTCTAAACTGGGATCGCGGGTTCGTTTCAGATCTAAACTTTACGTCTTTTTCTCGCTGCTGAAAAGTATCTTTAAGAAGATTCCAAGTCGCCATGTCGTAGTAGTTGGTCATAAAACGAAGACGCTCGCAAATTACACTTGTTCAGAAAGTGTGACTCTGTAGTTCTTTAATATGAGAAGACGATTTTAAAAGGTTCTCGCGGGTGTGTTTCCATGGATATCAGAAAACGCAGTAACATTAGGCAACGATGTAACCTTTGATATCGCTACGATTAAAATTCGTACTTATTTTTCAGAATGTTTTATAGCTGCTAGCCCTGATCATGTATGACGATCCACTCGACATTTTCATCCAACAACAGGGTGGAGAAAGAAAAAAAAATCCCTGATAACTCCAGGTTTTCCAGAAAATTAAAAAAAAATAATTCTCCCTGATGTATTCATACAGCATTAACCAATAGGATTTGTCATTCCAACACACAAAAAGATATACATTTCTGAATAATGAATGTGAATTAAAACTATATTGTTAAAAAATGAAAATTTAATTAAAATTTAAATATGTTTTTATGCGCCCCTCCCATTATTATATGGCATAGTAACTCATGCTAATGGGCATTAATTTATGAAATATACTCATTTAAAGTTTGTTAGGTAGGCTGTTGATGTATATTTACAAATTCAGACAGTGTGACATTCAAGTAGGCAACGTGGTCATGTGGCTGAGTCGATGAATTCCAATACTAAAGGTCATGGTTCGAATCCGCTTCTTTTCCAATTTCATTTATTTAATTTTTTTTAAACATGTTTTTGAACAAATTATATATGGAACTAACTTTAATTTCAAACAAAACAAAACAAAAAAAAAAAATCCAAATCCGATGAACGGATCACCAACAATCACATGTTGGATTTATTAATTACCTCCCTATGCATTTCACAAAGGCATTTGAATGTTCAACATGCAAATCAAGAAATTACCAAAAATTACCATAACAACATTCACTTTCATGAGGAAAAGCAAATAAAAAGCATGTGTCAGCATACACAAGACAAAACAATTCCAGGATGGCAAGCTACACTATTCCTGAAATTGTGATTGTTACGGTTTTTTCATGTATCTGTTACGGTTTTTAAGATAGGATTTAAATGTGTCCTAATTCACATATTTGGGATGATGAAAAGTGCACCATGGGATAGGTCACCCACAACTTTCTATTCATTGGATTCATCAAAATTGACATATATGCTTCGGTTACGAAAATAAAAGGGAGGGGGGGGGGGCTCATTTTTGTATCCACCCTGTATAATATAATAACTTATTAAAAATAAGTAATTTGTTACCTTCCTCAAATGAAATATAATATGCAAAAAATTATTAAAATATGTTTTTAATAATTAAAATTAGTTTCATATATTATTTGTTCAAAAACATGTTTAAAAAAATAAATTAAATTGGGAAAGGAACAAGATTTGAACTCGGAACATTTAGCATTGGAATCTATCGACTTACCTGCATGACCACGTTGCCTACTTGCATTTCACACGCTCTGAATTTGTAAATATACATCAATAACCTACAAAACTAACTTTAAATATCTCGTAAACTAATGCCCATTAGCAAGAGTTACTATGCCATTTAATAGTGGGAAGGGTGCGTAACAACATATTTAAATTTCAGTTACATCCAAGCTTAACACACTTGGTCCTCCCCTTGTAAGATACAATATGCAAGAAAAGCATCTTCTCATCTACAGCCTATAATTCTGCAAGCATCTTAATTTTTTGGCTTGCATTTCACGCTTCTCTTTACTAACACATGTCTTTCTTGCATCTTCTATCTCTCGTTTAGCATTCAGTTTCTTCCAGAAGGTGCGCACGTGCATTTCTGAAATGTACGCGTACTTTTGTTATCTCCAACTTATCAGTACTAAGCCCATCCTCGGTGTATTACAGCACGTAAATATTCTGAGTTATAAGAGTATCATTTTTCATATTTTCCACAAGGCATTCAAGCATTTACAGATAAACCTCTTTCTATGGTTACCCTGTCAATGGGAAAATATCATTACCATCTTCATGGCAGTTAATTGACCTTTATCCCTTGTATTGTGATTGGTATCAGCCACTAAACGTCACTGATTTTTTTACAAAATGCAAATGGCAGATACTGGACGTGTTAACGGCATTTGTTTGACTGTATCGTAAGTTTTAATTGTTGTTGTTCAAAATTTTTGTTGCTATGGTTAAATATTGTTGTGTTCCCAATTGTCAGAGTCACGGTCTATAGTAGTAAAAGGTCGTTCAACTCCCGTCATTTTCCATTGTTAAAGGAAGCTAGGGAATTCAGATCACGCTAGGAGCCGCATAGTCGCAATGGACTTTCTGCGCTCTATGCGGCACCTAGCGTGATCTGAATTTCCTAACTTGTAAAGTTATTTTATTTATTTAGTTGATGCCCAAAATTAATAGTGAGCTATGTAATGCATTCAGTAGTTGGATTGTCAATTATTTCTTTAAGATTATGTACAATACATTAATTTCGGCAGTTTTATGCCAATAATTCCGGCTGCATTGAAACTGAAAATGAAACTAAAATTTCTAGCTCACGATAGGGCGGCGCTGCATGCGTTTTTAGTCCGATTGTACATGCAGCGCCATTTTTCAATTGAGTTACCCCCCTATCGGGAGCTAGAAACTTTAGCTTCATTTATCAGTGGAGTTGGATGACCATCTACTACCTAAAGACTATGTCAGAGTGAGGAGAAAAAATTAAACATCATCTATCTTCTATATCAGGGCCGTCCAAATCGTGCACGTCGCCCGCGTGCAACATAAAAAGATCGCGGGCAAAGCTCACGGGCAAAGCCAAGGAGATAGTCCAAAACTCAGGAGGGGAGTGGATACAGTTTTTCCTATGCAGTGTTGCCAGACTTTAGGTGGCGATTCCGTTAAATGAGGCATTATTTCTTTTGTTACTGATACTTGCTTGTTTTTCGTCTCGCATAACATGGCGCACATTCCGAAAAAGCATAAAATTACTGAACCAGTATTTAAACCGGAGTGGGAGAATCTGTTTTGTTGTCTTTTTCATTTAACACGGATCGGATTCTAAATGCTTAATATGCAATCGTGTCCTATCGGGAAAAAGAAAATACGATTCTACCTGACATCGAGAAAATTGTCACATTAAAACGAAGGAAATAAAATGGTAAGCTGCCTCGGTTTTTTTCTTTTTTTTTTACAGTATCGAATTGATAATCAGCAACTCGACTTTAAGGAACTGATCAACGTAATGTGCAATAGGGAGGGAAGGAAAATTACCCGCGTGCACGCGGACACAAATCTTGGACAGCCCTATTCTATACATACAGGGTGTCCCATGTAACCTGTACCAGCAAAGGTCTGTGGTCTGGGGACACCAATACCTATCGATTGGACCCCATTTATGTTCCGCGATTTTTTGTAGTTTTCGAGATATGAATTTTTTTGTTTTATTTTCAGATTTTTTAAAATTTTGGACGGTTTTAGCTCTAACTTTTTCTGTGAAGTGATTCTTTGAGATTTTTTTTTTTAGTATTATGGCTAGCATGTGTGTTCGTCTGTAACAACACTAAACACCAAAATTCTAACTACTATTAGCTCAGATTTTGATCACAAAATTAAAATTTCTGTTTGAGAGAAATTGTTACTTGATTTCAACTTGAAAAAAAAAATTACTTAACCCTGACTGAATAACTTCTGATAATTTTAAAATCTTTATGGTTTCCTTAGCTCTCAAAAACACAAAAAATTTGGTACTTTATAGGGCATTTTTACGCGAAAACGGAGTTTAAAGTTGATACAGTCGAAAATAGTGAAATTAGGAATTTAGTGTGAATTTGTGGACGGGCGTTGTTGGCAGAGAACTGATTGGCCCAAAAGAACTCTCAACGAGATTAAATGGTGAATATTATTTAAATTTTTTACAAAATGATTTTGTGGAGGCCATGGCAGATTCGGATGTCACTTTATCAACACGCCAGAACATGATATTTCAGTGCGACGGTGCCCCGTGCCACTTTGCAAGAGAGGTTATAGAGGCCATTTGAACGATTATTTCTCAGAGAGGTGGATTGGCTGTAATGCACCAATCGCTTGGCATCCAAGGTCCCCTGACCTGAACCCCATAGATTTTTTTATCTGGGGATGCCATAAGGAATTGGTGTACCATCACGAATTCTCGAGTTTGGAGGAGTTAAAAACAAATTAAATGAAGCTCAAGAAATAATACGACAAAAAACCCAAACCTTCCGAGATTTGCGCGGTAATTTTTTGCATCGGTGCCATCTGTGCATTGCGGCAGGTGGCAGGCACTTTGAACATTTATTGTGAAAACAGTAATAAATAAATGATTTCTTAAGATTATTTCTGTTGTTTTATTTAGCACAATGTGAAAAAATAATTATGATTTGAATTTAAATAAGTTATTTTACATCTTTTTATCTAACATTCCTAATTTCACTATTTTCGACTGTATCAACTTTAAACTCCGTTTTCGCGTAAAAATGCCCCATAAAGTACCAACCTTTTTGTGTTATTTTGAGAGCTAAGGAACCCATAAAGTTTTTAAAATTATCAGGAAGTTATTCAGTCAGGGTTAAGTAATTTTTTTTTCAAGTTGAACTCAAGTAACAATTTCTCTCAAACAAAAATTTTAATTTTGTGATCAAAATCTGAGCTAGTAGTAGTTAGAATTTTGGTGTTTAGTGTTGTTACAGACGAACACACATGCTAGCCATAATACTAACAAAGAAAATCTCAAAGAATCACTTCACAGAAAAAGTTATAGCTAAAACCGTCCAAAATTTAAAAAAATCTGAAAATAAAACAAAAAAATTCATATCTCGAAAACTACAAAAAATCGCGGAACATACATGGGGTCCAATCGATAGGTATTGGTGTCCCCAGACCACAGACCTTCGCTGGTGCAGAATATATGGGACACCCTGTATAATAAAACTGTAACGTGTCCGTAGTTGTTCGCGCATCACGCAAAAACTACTGGACGGATTTTGATGAAACTTAGTATGGTTTTAGCTTACAGTCTGGGTCTTCAACTAGGGTACTTTTTTCTGCCTGAAAATATCTCATTCCCACGGGAAAATTCCAAAACGGCGCGATTGAATGGTAGTTAAACTTGCCAACAGATGTCCTGCGAGTTTTTAAATTCGCGCAGCAGTAGTGAAACTTTAAACTTGCCAATAGATGTCAACAGATAAAAGATATGCCTTCTACACACACTGGCCAATGAATTAGAAACCCGTAATTAATTACTGTACTGATATGTAAAGCGGGGTCACAGGTCAGAAACGATTGTGATATGCAAATGAATGCAATCATGTGAGGTACATGCTCATTCCAAGCTGCAGGTACAGGGTAGGGACAAGCTGCAGCTGCTCAAGTTGAGCAAAATGGGGAAACCAGCAGACCTGTCTGAGTTCCAAAAAGGAGTTATTGTGGGAGCCCGTCTAGCTGGAGCTACGATTTCCAGGACAGTACAACTGACCAGTATCTCAAAAGGTCAGGTCTCCAAGGTGTTCAATGCATGGAAACGGAATGCACAAGAGTTGTCGAAACGGCAGAATTGTGAATCAAAAAGAATCAACACAGACAGGGACCGACATCGACTGAGACGGATTGTGCGGCAAAACCGTAGGTCGGAGGTGGAGCAACTGACGGCAGACTTCAATGTAGGATCATCGCAACCCATTTCGTCCAGAACAATGCGCCGAGAGTTGAAGCGAACAGGGATGGGAAATCTCATGCCAGTGAGGAAGCCCCTGGTGTCAGCAACAAACCGGAAAGTTCGCCTGCAGTGGTGTAAAGAACGGTGTGACTGGACAGTAGACGACTGGAAAAAGGTGATGTGGTCGACGAGTCACGTTACACATTGTTTTGCACCCATGGCCGGCAGAGAATTTGGCGTCAGCCCCATGAAGCGATGGACCCCTCAAGTGTCGTGAACACAGTTCAAGCTGCAGGAGGAAGTGTCATGGTATGGGCCATGTTTTGTTGGTAAGCGACTGTCTCCTGATATTCCTTGACAGTCGGATGAAAGCCAAAGACTACCTGAACATTGTTGCAGATCAAGTCCATCCTGCAATGGTGCATTTGTACCCAAATGGTGACGGGTTCTTCATGAACGACAATGCTACTGTCCATCGAGCAAGAATTGTTCAGAAGTGGTTTTCTGAACATGACACATAGTTGCAACATCTGCCGTGGCCAGCGCAAAGTCTGGATTTGAATCCGATCGAGAATGTTTGGAACATGTTGGAAAGAGACATTCGTAGAAGGCATCCGCTTCCGTCTACTCTGCAGGACCTGAAGGTCTCTCTGACGAATACATGGTCTGCGATTACCTTACCTGCATTGCAACACCTTGTAGAGTCCATGCCAAACCACGTATGTTCTGTAATTACAGCCAAAGGAGGGTCAATACCATATTGAACGAAGGTTTCTAATTCATTGGCCGGTGTGTGTATATAAGTAGAAAGAGGTGAAATCTTTCTCAGGACTCCAGAAATGCTATGAGAATGAGCCAAATACAAATGAAGTACGTGATGGTTATAGCTTTTAATTTAGTGTAGTTACAGCTTATTGTGTGGGTCAACATTTAGGCTACATTTTTCTCGGGAAAACATCCCATTCCCACAGAAAAACACAAAGACTGAAACCATGCGATGTTCAAAAGCTTGCCAAAAGATGCCCAACGAGTGTTTTAGATTGTTTTAAACCGCACTATGGTTAATTTTTTTTTCCTTTTGAAGATAAAACTATATTACATAAAAGAATTTTACGACAAGGGTTGCCACCTCTTCCGTGTTGGGCTGGAGACTCCCGTATTGGTCTTTTTTCACCGGACTGCAGTTTCAAACAGCCATTCTCCGGTATTGCAGCCGTTACTGCGGGACTCGCAAGTCATTTTGAAGGTTTCGAGTTCAGAAATAACTCAAAATCCTTGGCCCTCCGACTACCATGGATTAAGAGGGGAGGGGGGCGAATTAGGACGGTTCAGAAAATTCGCCATCCTGTGTAAAAAAAAAAAAAAACCATCATGATTTTGAAAAAAAGTCCATTTGCACAATAAGAAATGTTTAATTTAAAAGAAAAATTAAATTTCAATGAAAATGTTAATATCTGAAAAATTATTAATTAGATTAGATGGAGAAATTTTGTATGACGAAAGTGGCAACCCAAACTCCGGTTTTGATACTCTTTGTAAGTGGCAAATTACGGACTTCGAATTTTCCTTTGCGTATTGGTTGTTGTTGTTTAGCTTTTGTCCTTTGGCTGCAGTTTTTGAACTTTTTTTTGGCGCTGACTTTCTCCGCACTGAGTTCTACGTGAGCGAAGCCGCGGGCACAACTAGTTAGAAAATAATTTTATAGGTGATTTGGAAATGACTATGAAATTAAAATTATGAAAGGTTATCAGTAAACATTTAAATCATTATATTTTACAAATTTAAGGTTAATAATGTATGTTGAATTAATAAAGATAATAATAATAAAAATCTTTAAAATAGTAAAAACCTATGGAAAATGCAAAAAAAAAAAGAATTTTACTCAAATCACAAGTGCTTACAACACGACCAAGGGACGCCATTTTTTGTGGTCACGTGGGTAGTCAATGCTATAAGGCTAAGAAGGGGTTTGAGGGCGAGAGTTTATGATAAAGGTCAATTGAGATTCTGATCTACAATTTACAATCGTTTATAATAACCAGAAATCTTGGGGTACCGCAGGGTTCGATGTCATCACCTCTTTCATTTATATTATTCATCAATGACCTTCCAGCTGTTTTTAGGTCCATCAAAACAATAATGTATGCCGACGACGCATCTTTATTGATTTCGAACAGTGAAGTTAGCGACCTTTTGGTTTCTCAGAAGCTGCATAATTAATGTCAATAAGACACAGATTATGTTCTTCTATCAACGAAATAAGTGGAATGTTCCGAATGCTCCTAGTATCTACTTAGACAACTGTCCTATTAATATTACCGAGACTTTTAGTTACCTCGGAATATAACAAAATCACGATTTTTCATGGGATCGGCAAGTGGATGTTCTTATGACAAAGTTAAATCGAAATATGGGGATGATCTCCAGATTATGCTATTTACCTCCTCAAATTACTATTTTATTATATTATTCACTGATACACTCTCACCCTTGTTACGATACAATATTCTGGGGCTCTACCTCATCCTTTAACTTATCCAGAATACTAAAATTACAAAAAATGGTTCCTCCGCACCTTGCTGAGTATTTCTCGTAGGACCCCTATTTCTCATAATTTTACGCAGTTAGGTATACCAACGATTTATCAGATCTACAAACTACAACTATGGTCTTTCATTTACAAATCTTTAAATTCACTTCTACAAATATCCACCCCCGTCATGATGACTTTAGTTCAAGACAAACATGAATATTCTACAAGCTGGGAATGTTTATTTACCAATGACTAAACATAGGTACCGTAGCAGATGTATTTCGTTTGCCATTTCGTTAGCCCAGTTATCTAGGCTAATCTGCGGCTTGAAATCCGTACTCTTACTTCTTACTCGGCTTTTCGTAGAGCGCTGAAAAGATTCGTTTTACAGGGCCCTCTTCCATAAACGCAGATTTCCTCATTTGGACTATTTTATTTATTTTTATTTTATTTATTTATTTATTTATTCCAATGTAAGAAACATACAAATATATAATAAGATGAATTTCCCATGAGCACATAGTACTCGTATATTCGGAAAAGCATCAAAAGAAAAGAAAATGAATTAGTATATACGGTAACAACAATTAAACCTGATTAACATATAAAAACCATTAAAAACTAATTGTTTTTGATAGTCATAATCCAATTTTTAAGTTTATATCCAGATTTTCGTTTATCAGTACATAATTTTATTTCATTTGGTAGATCATTAAACAATGTTTTATAATTATAATCTATTTGATGGAAAGCGAAAGAGTAATGCCTTATTTATTATATAATTATCTCTAAATCGAGCAAATTGAGGCCTGACAGAGTCCATTCGTTGGTTTTCCCCGGCGTTTACATATGTCACGATTGACTATTAATGAGAAGGATATTTACGACCTGTTCTCGGTATGATTATAATACCGAAATCTGACTTACTGTATGTTTAGCTATCTTATAGTTACCGCCACGTAAGTTGAACGATCTTTTTGACATGCGCAGTAAGTCTTCTCATCAATATGGTTTGTCTGGATTTTACCCATGATGCACTTGTTCTACTATAGTAAAGGTGGAGATATCGTTGAAACGTGGAAAGCCTATTAAAAGGCATAATATAAAACAAATTGCCTTCGAGTCGACTATTCTGCGTCATTTTTTAATTTATTAATTTCATTTATCTATTTTAAAAAAAAACGAAAAAAGAAACTAAATATAAATACGAAAACAATGTTTCGAAAACGAAAGCGAATGTTTCATGGAATAGCTAAGCGATTTACTTCCCGTTAACGTCTATTGGCTGGCGTTAGAAATGACGTCATCCTGTCGTTTAACTTATGTGGCGGTATCTATAAGTCTTACCTATTAATTGATGTTTATTGTCTGCGCCTGGCCTCGCATATTTTTTTTTTTTCCTTACACTAACACCAACTGATTCCATTTTACCAAATACTGTTCATTAGTTATTTTATTATTATCATTTCTTATTTGTATTTGGTATTAATCTGGTTTTGAGTTTGTATTAAACATTATTTGTTTGATGTTCGTTTTGTGCCCATGGGATCCTACTTGTCAGTCACTGATCATACCAGTTCCCAAGGGGAGCTATTTGACTGTATTTAAGTTTAATAAATAAATAAATAAATAAATTTTCCCAGATAATGTCTCTCCAAAAATGATTAATACACATATTCAATCCAGAATATCCTTGCAGCTTTTAGCACTGTCACACAATTTTCTAAACGTGCGCATTGTGAATTTCAGCCATGGTGGAAACAGCTGGCTCCCAATAAGTCAATACTTTTGTGAGTTTAAAAATAGAAAATGATGAGCATTCCTAAACTTTGTTTGTAAATTTATGCAGAACATTGGTACATTCCATAGTGAACCACAGAAACTCAGCCTCCGTAATTTTTCTATGGATATCTCAGTATTCTTCGAGTACCATATCCAAGCTCTATTACTTTGGCAGGTGGTAAAAAACAGTCCTCATTCAGCTTTGTGTGTTAAACAGATGAACATTTTATCACAATAAATCGTCTCTCACAAATCGTTTCATAATATTTACCAATCCAAAGACAAACGAGTATACAAAAAGGGACAAAAGGGGAATCACTTTGAAACTCCAATAAAAATGGTCAAATTTCACTGGCTAGAGAATTAAAAAAAAAACAAAAAAAAACTAATTTTTCTAGCAGGAACTGATAAATTACAACTGCACAAATTATTTGATAAACCTTTGATTCGGATGCGCAAGTCAACCAGCGAGAAGCCTAATATAAACAATGGAGCGCTTTAATTACCATTTCTGATGTTTACTGGAAAAATATTTCTGGGATTGTGAAAATCCTTGATATTTCCAAAAATTTATGAAAATCCCTAATATATTTGGGGAGGCCGTGGCCTGGTGGGCTTTCACTGAACACAACTTCTGTGAAGTTAAGCTACATCAGGCAAGGCTCGTCACTGGATGGGCGACCATCCGTGATAGCCAATCTTCGCCGCCCCCCCCCCGGCTGCTGCGACCATCATACAGCAGTCGTGAATCCAGGTCCATCCAGGGACCCAACTCATCGGCCTCTGGCCATACAGGCCCTGGATGGACGTATTGGATCCAATTAATAATAAAATATTCCTAATTTTTATCGGATTTCCCTGTTTTTGGCTGCACGTTAAAGAACCCTTGCGAGGCAAAATTTGCGGCCCCTATAACGCCTTCCTGAAATGACCACAGCAGTAGAAAAGGGCGTTAATACCAAGCAAACCAAACCAACCTGTTTTTGGCCACCTTGAACAACAATGGACTCAACGAAAATGCATTACTTTCTACAGAGAAAAATTCATGATTTTTAATGGGAAAAAATATTACCATTTGACAGATTCCAAATCGATTTCAGCCTGAATTTTCAGCAGTATTGTCGCTGATTCACCTCAGTTGACAAATGATGATTAGCGCTCCTCATTCCGTAGCCAAGTATTGTTTAAAAAAAATTTCATTCCTGAGTGAAATTTGAAGAGTTTGTCCGTTACGAATGGAAACAGCTCAATGATAAAGGCGAAAGTGTACATCAGAGGACACTAGCGGGGACCTGAAGAACTAATAGAATCAATACCGGAATTTATAACGGTAAGCACTCAAATTTGAAAACTTTGCCGTAATCAGAGTTCTCCGGAAACTTGAGATTCGATGGATTTTTAAACTTTATCAACATAAAATGAATGTACAGTAAATGACTGTTTAAATAGCAGCAGGATTTAAAAAAAATGTAAAGTACTGAGGTATTTTAAAACTCCATAGCAGTGTTTTCCTTCCGGGATGCGAAAAGACATTCTTGGGTATGCGAGGAAAAGTGATTGTAATTAATAATGATAAAAGTATACACTCCTGGGGAAACCAGAAATAAATATACAAATGGGAAGAAAATGTGGATATGATAAATAAAGACAAAGTAAATAACAACTCTTTAACCACAACAAAAATTAAGTAAAAAGAAAAATACAACCTAATCCTAGAAGCGCTTTTCGAGGGCGAAGCTCTCATCATTCAGCAGGTGGAAAAGAAGGGAGTAACAC
>JAHWFO010029430.1:0-32703 GCA_023313115.1 Rhysida immarginata
GTTTGGTATTAACGTCCTTTTCAACTGCCCTGGTCATCCTCTATTTATGAGACGCCCTGTAGAGCTGTGATTGACCAGATGCATGTTTTTCACGCTTAGCGATATTGTTGGCATTTTAATTTTATTGGCATAGCAGAAAAAAATTTCTACTTTTTGGAGAATTAAATACTTTTAAGTAATTTTATCAGGTACAACCATATAAACTCTTAAAATCGTCTTTTCTCGACTATTTCTTTTTTTTTGAAATCACTTCTTAAAAAAATCGCAAGAGATTTTTTTTTTTTTGTCAGGAACGCCCTCCGACAAGTCGTCACTTCCGGCAACTTCATAGCAGTGTTCAAAAATCGGGACCTGGTCACTGTTTACGTAGCCACAGCATTAAAACTAAATAAAAAATCAATGACCTTTCGTTTCAGAGGAAAAAACATAAAATATTTTACGTTTACTATGGTAGTACCAGATAAGCCAAGTGGAAAGAAAGATATATAACTTACAGCAGTGGCTAAGTGGTTAATGTCAGCTCTGTGGATTCAAATCCGTTTACACAGAAAGTATATTAATGTTGTAGATTGACCTATGAAAATTTCAACTAACTCCGTGATTACATTCCATGTGCTCCTCTTGTAAGATGTTGTAGCCTTCCCCACCCCCAATTAGTGGAACCTGTGGACGTAAGACTACAAGTCCTACGCTCGGGGTTAAAAATTGCTAAGGGTTCGGGACCGATATAAAGAAATTAACACTCCACTATTACTGTAATTAAATACTCAACTCTTTATTCGCTTGACTTAGCCTAATTTCAAAACATTCAGTTACGATTTTTTTAGTAATCCTAATTACCATTTCTATGGGCCCATAATGACTTACATGCTCATTACAGCTATTGATACTTAATCCAAACTACCACGTGGCACCAAGCAAATCCGGCAACTTTCATCTAAACGCAATTCAAAATACAAGCATATATTTTAGTGAACTATTTAGCAGGTAACAGCAGCATGAGTCTCACCCATTCACGCCCCGAACAAGTATTCCTACAGTTCAACGCTCGTAGGAGTCATGTCGCTCCTTTATTAGGTAAAATAAGGGGGGGAGGGACAGAGACCCCTCTTGGGTAACAATGAATGAGTGACGGAATCTCATAGGCAACCCTGTTCATTACGTTATTATTTATTAGTTATGAGCAGGTGTACCAGTTTTGCTTGTTCATCTATCCTTTCGTTCAACCTACATTTAGCTTATTATTTCACGAATAACGTTTAACCTATTTTCTAGCATTTAAAATAAAATCAAATGTCTTTTAGTTCTTTTCCTGCGCGCAAATCTTCATTATAACGACCGCAAGCCTCATAGTAAAGGGAAATTCTATAGTCACACTCGAATCGTCGAAGGCCTAGCATTGCAGTTAACACCAACTTTTAAGTTTGACGCAGTTCACATAACTATATTACCATAAAACGGAACAGACTCACCAGGCATGTTCCCGTTGTCGCAGACTATTCCTTGGAGGTCCCAATGGCAGACCATTAAATCTTCTTTCTCAACTCCCGAGCTCCTTCAGTAGCTCGTCTCCGCTGCTGCGCATGGCGAGGGCGTTCTCCATAAACCAATACAAACATACGTAGTACAAGAACAGTAAATGAATGAAAGCAATAACATATAAGTTTTATATGCAATACTTGTCGCTTTGTTTCGCTGTGCTACACAAACTTTTTACAAGCGCTCATCTATGCCCTTGTTAGAGCAAGGCAGCTCTTCAGAACGCGTCGGGAGGGGAAAAAAAACGGAAAGCAGAACATAATTCTCTTATGAACATCATGTTTCTAGCATGTAACCATTTTCACAAAGACATGTGCATGTTTAAATTATATAGTCAGGCGTTCTTATTTAAAAACAGCGTTGAAGATCGACCTTCCTTAAAAAAAAAATATATGTATTTCCCTCTCAAACAACACAAAAGGGAACACTCCTTAAAAGGAATTTTTTTTCTTCTAACAGAGAAAGAGGCTCGCACATCGTTTTCCGCGAAAGCGACCACAACAATCTAGTCCCAACAAAAGCTTATTGTTGATCGCTTACGCTTTAAACTCCTTCCTCTACAATAAAAAAACAATATCGAAAATGAAACGTAATTAATTATAAACAAACAATCTTATTAAACGACTAAAATTTATTATAAATGACAGAAACAAGCCAAAACAACGAATTCACTAATACTCAACGCACTCGAAACATTATACGAATATAACGTAACTTCAAAAAAAAAAAAAAACTGAACGTTACAATGTAATAAGTCTCACTTTTGGAACTTTTATGATGCCACCTTTTATCATGTTTACTGTTTACGTGACATAATCTCCGACATCTGGTTAGCCTCGAAACAGATTTAGTTATAAGAATAAAAAGTTGAAATGAAAGAAGCAGTAAGTCCAAATTTTAATGAAAGCATCTGTACAACAGATTTGGTTGACGTAAATTACCTAAACTTTGAAAAGTACCAAGAGATGATAAGACCGATACTACGTCACCAGGCGCCAAAATTAGCAGCTCGAGGATGTTATTTCCAGCAAGATAGCACACCCGTACATGTTTCTAAGCTTAGGACTGGTTTAAGTGGGAGAAAATTCGACTTTAGAACTGGCCAGCCAGAAGTCCTGACATGAATCTGGCAGAAAATCTCTGGGCCATTATGGAATTGTTGAGGAGCTGAGAGAGGGAATTATTGCACGATGGAATGGAATAGCAATAGACAAGCAAATTACATCATGAATGAGACAAAGAATATTTACTTTAAGAAGCAAGGAGCTTTTCTACACTACTGTTTAAAAAAATGGCAACACCCTGATGGAATAGCCCAATCTGCTTTAAATTTGGAGCATTTGCATATCATAAGTGAGAAAAGCAACCATTAGATTTTCAGGTCAATACAATGCGTTTTATTGTCACATTAGTATCGGGTGAAACCACCGTGGGATGCAATTACAGCCTCTAAACGTCGTGGCATTGAGTCAAACTCTGAATAAAGGCCTGGGGAATGTCCTGCCATGCTCTGTCTACACTGGTATACAGTTCATCCACAGTTGCTGCTGCAGGAGTCTGACGAGCCAATCGATGAGCAACCCTGTCCCACACACGTTCAATTGGGAACATGTCTGGTGAACGAGCAGACTAGGGGAACAAGGGCGTCTGATGTGCTTGGAAAAAGGCGAGGACATTTCTGGCCACATGCGGTCGGGCATTGTCCTGTTGGAATACAGCGCCTGGAAGGTTCTGCAGGAAGGGGATGACCTCGGGTTGCACAACTTCCCTGATGTACCGGTCACTGTTCAGATTGCCATGGATTCTGATCAGACGGGAACGGCCATGGTAACCGATTGCACCCCACACCATCACCCCTGGCATTTGTCCCGAACAACGCTGCAGGATGCATTCTGGAAGGTCGCGCTCGCCACGATGTCTTCTGACTCGTATCCTGCCGTCACGGTGCTGCAAGTTAAACCTTGACTCGTCCGAAAACACAACTTGTTGCCATTCAGCTTGCCACTGTTGGTGTCGATGGGCCCATTGCAACCTGAGCTGTCGGTGGTTTTGAGTCAAAGGAATCCGCAACAATGGTACTCGTGCCATCGATCCTCTGGAAATCAAACGGCGTCGTACAGTGCTAGCAGACATTGTCCTGCCTACTGTAGCACCCCACTGTCATGCTAACACTGTGGAAGTGGCTGTACGATCTGCCACACACGTGCAATAGAGGTGTCTGTCATCTCGCGGTGTCGTCGTGCTGAGTCTTCCTGAGCCTGGTCTTCGGTGTGCCCTGTTCTCTTCGCTCCACTGCCTCCATGCACGCATAATTGTCGTTGTATTACGTCCTACACGAGCAGCAACGTCACGATACGACCATCCCGCTTCACGCAGACCAATTATGCGTCCTCTTTCAGAGTCTGTCAGCTGTTGATATGGTACCCTTCGTCGTCGTCGAGGCATGGTGTTCTTTCAAGCAATTACTCTGAAAATCTAATCATTTATATTCTGACCCATTGTATGCAAATATTGCAAATTGCATATGGATTAGACCATTCCATCAGGGTGTTGCGATTTTTATAAACACTAGTGTATATTAATTAATGACTAGAGGCAAGGCAAGCAGGCTTACAGCCTGTGAAATTTATGTTTTGAGGCTTATAAGCATTTTTGGAAGAAATGGATACATTCAAATAAGCTTAATTGCCTTTGAGAATCATTCCGTTTTATATTGGTTTACCTTAAAAATCATTACATCTTTTCTGGAATTCAATGACGGTCATCCATGCCATCAACTTCCCCATCACCGAGTTTTTAGTCAGGTCGTCGACAAATGGCTTCAATTTCAAGCAAAGACTATCGCGGGTCTATGCATCGAAGTTTCATTACACGTAAACGTTGTGAAGAGATCTGGTTTCCCGAACTTGGTCACCATGGCCATTGCATCCTGGTAGTTTTTCTGCAATGCACGTTTGCTCTCGGTAAATGACTTGGGTAGAACACAGACCTTTCCTGCACTTTCATATTAAAGTTATCAGCCTGATTATGAACGAAATCCATCAAGTCAAGTGCAGCCTTCACTCTCAAAGTCTTCTGATTTTCTTTGACTCAGTGTAGACTGTCTCCTTCAACTTATAAAACGCGTCCACAATATACTGCTGAGTAAGTTTCCCTGCATGCAATATACTGGGTTAAACAGTCCTGGCCTTTTGTACAGTTTGTAGGAGTAGAAGGCTAACATGCTGACTATCGTCCCTTCAGTGCTCCTGAATTTTCATCTTACAGCCTGCTTCTCCATGAGAAAACAGCAACGGGTGAGTCATTGGATCACAGTTCAGAGTCAAAACTGATATGTGTTGTCTGTTGTTCCCCGTGCTCAGGTAGATGTGTGACCCACCTTCCCCGCTTTATATAGATCAACAACTAGTGTCGGGTGGAACGTGTGTCAAGGGTTCGGGACTGATACTTTCGAGGTGTGAATCTTAAAATTTTAAAAATAAAATCCTGCACTATCTCAATTAATTAAATATTCTCTCTTTATTCCCCATAAACCACATAATATTCAAATTAGGGTAATTTACATATGATTAGTTAGACATGTGTCAATGGTACAGCTCATGGATGATAATTTTTAAAGAAAGTAACTTCAGCAGAGGGCCCTCTCTGAGCTAAAGAACTATATTTCTTATTTAACTCTTATTATCAATCATAATAAGCACATTAACAACACCAAGCGTCAGATTACGCAACTAAGGGCTCTGTGCAACTGTTTAGGCACATCTCAGTTGTACAGATTGATCCTTGTATATGGATGACGCTACTCTACTTTCACTTACACATCGGCAGTGCTTATTGTACACATAGACTCAACGCACACAAGCGTCGTACGGACCTTTTAGTTACGCATTGCATAAGAGGAGGCCCGCAGTAACCCCTTGTCCACACTCCGATGTGTTTGTTACTCAATGAGGCAGCATTACGTGCACTCTGGTGGTCGTGGTCGGCAACGTTTACTCAATGAGAGCAAGAGACACTCCCACGCGGACAAAATGTGCAACTTTCCAACAAAATACAAATCAGATCAAGAACTCCTGTTTACGACTGATCTATAGCTTAGCTGCGGCCGTCTGACTTTAACATAACATTAAGCATAAATTTCAAGTAAATACTAATATGCATTTTCTATTTTTATTCGTAGCTTAACATTTTATCTTGATCATAACAATGCGAACTCATTACAACGTTTCTCCAATGTTCAATTTTACGCAGTTCTTGCCAATCCTATGACGGTCTCTGAGATACGTGAACAACTGTTCTCTTTGGAAGAAACTTATTCACTTTATCTTTTGCTACTTAAAGTTTTACTGAATCTTCGCAATGAATCGATAAAAATCCCATGAACCCACAACATGAAACAAACTTACCAAAAATGTCATCTACATTGCTCGTTGTCTTCGATGATGCGTGGAACCTCGATCTCCGATCGAACGTAACGGCCAGTCGGGCTGTTTAGCGTCGGTATTCTATTGGATCTGGATTGCTTTATTTTCAATTAAAACTGTAACTAATATTTTGTACAGTTTAATGATTAAAGCATTTTGCTTCAACCAGTGAGCATAAATTAACAGCAGCACTCGAACTTTCCGGCATTCCCACCAATTTGCCTCTCCCCACGTCAGTCTCCAATGGTTGCTTGCAGCCCAAAAAAAAAAATTTTACTATCTCCAAAAAAACAGAAAAACAACAATAATAAAAGAAAACTGAGATCGCACAGCTTCTCCGAAAAGATCTCAAAACAACAATGCCTTCTCAGCAACAATGGCGATTCCTGTTGCACGAACATCGTTGCAACAGCAATCGTCAACAATTATTTAAAAGAAAACAAGAGCCTTTTAAACTGAATATAGTTAAACATCTAAAATATAAAATGTTATTTTTTTACCAATTAAAATTAGGTGCTAAAAAAAATATCTAAATTAATAAACATTTTCGAGAGAAACAAAGAGAGAAAAGATTCAAACAAAAGTGAAAGGACCAAATAAACCCCTACACTTTCTCCGCCGGACCCATGTGACACTCACTGACATGGAATGTCGCAGATGCATAAATCTCGCTCAAATGGTGGTTGGTTCTCCATCGTAGGCTTCAAACACTTCTGCTACCTCATTGACAGTTGGCAAATTATATCATATGGGAAAGTGCTACATTTGAACATTTCCTGTTATCTTTTTATGAAGCGGCCCCTAAAGCAGAGGATAGGCTACCCAGCAGTACTGTCCTGTATATTTGTGCTGCATGTGCACAAGGGTTGATGTTTCTGATGTTCCTATGAAATTTAGGTTTGAGGATCAGGACTGTTTAAGTCGAAATTGCGTAGGCAACAAACTCATGCACCAGTGTATCTATTTCTGTCGAGTTTTATACAAAAGAAGAATTTGTATAACCACAAAGGCATTGATGGTATGACCATTAGATTAGGCTTAGTTTATTCTTACTCACAGAACAAAAATGCTTTGTAGCGTATTCTACATTTGACAATCATTTCATTTATCTTAGAAATATATGTCAATGTATTTACAAATAGATAATGTTAATTATCTAACAAAATTCCACGGAATACACAATTATAAATATAAATTTTATATGTTATATAAAGATCATTGGAGAATATTTTTCCTTGCTTGGAACACGATCTGAATTGAAATCTAAAAACCTGCTTTGTTTACCCGAAGCATGTAAACAAAACAGAGTGAAAAATAATTGTTGTCAGCTCCACTTGTTGTCAGTTCCAACTGTTGTCTCGTGTACCACTTCAGACTTTAGAGAAAGAAAGATATAATTTTGCTTTCATTTCAACTTTTGATTTCTGATGAGTGGTCCTATCATTGCAAAACAGCTCATTTGCATTAATTTGCATGTTACATATTATACACTGCTCAAAACATTTAAAGGAACACTTCTATTAAGCAGCGTGCAGAAGCAACTACGACAAAATGGCTGCATGTGATCATTAAAAGGCGGTTTATTTAACAATAGAATGCATTATTGAAACAACTGGTGAAGAAACAAAGAAAAAACAGGAAACTGCAGGACCCCTGCCTAAAACAAACTGAAATGTCCTTTGGACGTTGTGAGGAGAATGCCCTGTTTTTTCCAGGGATCAGTTTTTGCACCACTCAATAATGTGTATCCCTATCATGGGCTGCAATAACCTCCATGCACCTTTGAGGCATGCTCCTTATCAGTCGACGGATGTGATCTTGGGGAAGTCAGTCCCATTCCTCAGTAAGTGCCTGGATGAGCTGTTGCAGTGTTTAAGAAACTGAAGGGTGGTGCCGAATTCGCCTGTCAAGCATGTCCTAAAGATGTTCAAGGGGATTTAGGTCTGGACTCAATGCAGGGCACCTCATGGTCTGAATGCCATGCATCCATATGAAGTCTTGAATGACAGCTGCATTGTGTTGACGAGCATTATCCTGCATCAGAAGGAATCCAGGCCCCCATGCCATGTGCAGCAACAATCACATGTTCTTCCAAAATGTCACGAATGTAAACGTCAGCAGTCATTCGCCCTCGGACGACCACAAGATCCGTTTGAAGATCTATTGAGATGCCAGCCTAAACCATAATGGAACAACATGACATTCGGTCAGTCTTGCAAACTGTTGCGTTGGTGTTTCGTTCACGTCGTCGTCTCCAGACACGTAGACGGCCATCACAGCAGGTCAGGCGGAATCTCGACTCCTCTGTGAAGAGAACAGAACGCCATATTGATGTGCAAACTCTAGTCGTGCCCATATATGCTGGTAGGTTAGCCTAGCACTTGATTTGGTCATCTGGCTCTCAAGCCAACTTCATGTAATCTGTTTCGGATTGTTTGATCTGAAACAGCTACTCCAGTTGACATTGCAGGTCATTTCTCAGGTCTCTAGCCGTTGAGGTTCTTCGGCGCAGGGCACAAGTTCGCACATAAGGATCTTGATTGGCGGTTGTTGAGCGTCGGCGACCTTACCCAGCTCTTCGTGTGTACTAGCCAGTCGCCTGGAATAGTCCCCAGTCGGAAAATGACAGAAGAGGACACATCGAGGGCATCTGCCACAGTCCGAAATGATTGACCTGTTTGGAGCAATGTTATGGCTCTCGCAGCTTCTACTGCTTCAAGATTCCTTCGCGGCATGTCAGAGCACTAACAACAACGTTCCAGGAATGCCTGCACCTTCTAATGTTCGACCGTTATCTCCAAGCAAAGAGTGTACTAGCATGTAACCATTTTGTTTTCCGGGGGGTTATATTGTTATGAAAATTTCTCAGAACACCTGGCAGCAAAATGTGTTGGCTTCAACCATTTCCTATGAGGGAGATAGTAGGTTTCATGTTGCAGAAGATAAAATTGCTAAAAAGTATTATTTATGCCCTCTGTAGGGGATTCTACAAGTGTTCCTTTAATTGTTTTGGGCAGTGTGTTACTGAGTCCTGACATCTGTTGCTTTTAGCAAATAAATACTTACTTTTCAAACCGGCTTATCCGTTAGGGTCGCGGGGGCAGTAGCCCTATGGAGGATCTCCAGCGATCGCGATCTTCTGCCATCAGGCGCATGTCCTCCCTGGTAATATCCAAGCGACTCGAACCCAGATTCTCCATGTAATCTAGCCACCTGGTTCTAGGCTGACCCCTTGGTCTCTTACCCATCGGCTTGGAAAATAACAACTGCCTAGGAAGACTAGTTTGAAGCATCCATATCACGTGGCCATACCAGCGCAACTGAGATCTCTCAATGTGGAAAAGTAGCGGCTCAACACTTAAAGATTCCCTTATTGTGCTGCTGTACACTATCTAGTAGGGTAACACCTGCCACACTTCTCAGAAATCTCATTTCAACCATTTGTACCCGCGATCGCACTCTTTTGGTCATTACCCAAGCCTCATGACCATAGGTGAGAATGGGGACAAAGATAGATTTGAAGACTGAGAGCTTGGCTTTGTCACCCAGCTCGCGTTTCGTTACCAGGGATTGCCACAGTTAGCGTCTGACACAGCTTACTGCACCGATCCGAGCATCCAATCCTTTTTCCTGCCATCCATCATTCGTGAATGCAATCCCGAGATACTTGAATTTCTCCACCTGTCTCGATGAGGCTCCCCTAACATGGAGAGCGCACTGAGCAGGCTATCTTGAAAGAACCAGAACCTCAGTTTTAGCCACACTGATCTTCATCCCAGCTTCTTCACATTTGGCTACTGCAAACCGGTCTAGTGCATGCTGAAGGTTCGTGCGAGAAGACCCAAGGAGGACAAGGTCGTCAGCAAAGAGCAACCTCTCCACGAGGCAGTCGCCCACACAAACACGCTCATCGCCTCGGCTGCCCCTGTCTATCCAGTTCATAAAGATAATGAACAAGAGGGGCGACAGTACGCACTCTTGGCGGAGTCCAACACCCACGGTGAACGGTCTTGACTTAATGCCATTTATCCAGACACACATTTCAGAGCTTTCGTACTGAGACATGATAGCAAACAGCAAATAAATATTTTTTTGTATTCTACAACATATTTTTACAGCTTTATGTATCAGAAAATGTATTTTCCATAACTTAGAAAAATTAAAGAGTGTTCTATATTTTTGAGACATACCAATTTCACGACATCCAAGTGTCACGATTGAACGAAGAAGCAGAATGATATGGAGACCATTTATTAAGCCTACACATTTCAGTATTGCACATCTTCAGAGTTGTTTTTTCTCCAAGAGATGCAATACTGAAATGCATAAGGCTGAATAAATGGTTTGCCGTTATCACTCTGTTTATTTTTTTAATTTTTTACAAAATGAAAATAGCCAGAAGTACAGCAGAAATGCCTTGCACAGAGCAAAAGAAGAAGAAATGTTTTTTAAATCAATTAAGAATGTGACTATTGGGCTAAGAATATACAATTTTAGAATCCTTCTCTTATTCAAATATTACAATTTTATTTATTTATTTATTTAAACATACAATTTCAATTGATATTTACAATTGCAAATACAATTATTCGCAATAATAGAACAATAAATTGGTAATAATAATAATAATAATAATAATAATAATAATAATATACAATTTAAAAAATATTCATACAGTAGCGCTCAAAAAATAGTACACTGTGTTTTATTATTCTAACTTCTAAAGTATTGAATTTTAATTAAAGAATTTGTAATAAGATATACACTGCATAAATATTTGAGTAATGAAAGAAATTCAAACTCTTTAGAAATAATTAGTATTTGAAGACTCATCCATTATTGATAGAGGTGAGTTCATAAAATAGTACACACTCAGTTATATGTAGATTTTTCTCATATTCTCTGTATTGATGTTGCTGACAATATTTAACATGTCGCTTCGAGTTCATCTGCCATCTTCAATAAAAAAGCACATTATAGATGCAATCAACAATGGTAACTCATACACCTCGGTTTCGGAGCAATTTCAAGTTCCAAAGTCCACGGTGGCAAGAATTTTTCAGCGTTTTTGCACGCAAGGATATGCAACTTGTAAGCCAGGGTCGGTCAACCAAAATCAACAACTCCACGAGAAGATAAAGTCTCGATACGGCTGTCTAAGGCTGACCCGAAGAAAACTGCAGTCGACCTTAATAACGAAATGGCAACCTTCCATAATGTTAACGTTAGTGTGAGTACCACGAAAAGATGTCTGAGGGATGCAGATTTGTTTGGTAGATGTCCTGTGAAAAAAACCTTTGATCTCCAAGAAGAACCGGATAGCCCACCTCAAATTTGCCAAAGATCATTTGAAGTGGACATCCAAAAAATGGAATAAAGTGCTTTTTAGTGATGAATCGAAGTTTTTACTATTCGGGTCTGATGGTATCCAGTATGTACACCGTCCAGACAACCATAGATTTGATCCAAAATACCAATTACCAACCATTAAACATAGTGGAAGATCCACTATGGTATGGGGTTGTTTCAGTCATAAAGGGGTAGGCCTGCTGATAAAGATCGATGGAATAGTGGACAAAATAGTATATAAGAATATCTTAGAGGAACATATGCTTCCTTTTGCCAAAGCAAATATGCCTCGTGGATGGATCTATCAGCAAGACAATGATTCCAAACATACCGCTTGTATGATCAAAGACTGGTTCAAGTCAAAGAAGGTACAAAATCCTATTGAGCATATGCGGGAAGAATTAGACCGCAGCTGCAAGTGACAGAAAGCACAAAATTCACTGGAAAAATTTGAAATTTTATGAAAAGAATGGGAAAAAATTCCAATGGCCAGCCCGCTACAAAGCTGTTATTGATGCAAAAGGTTTTGCAACAAACTATTGATCTGCTAACTTTTTTTTTTCATTGTATTTACTTCATTTTTGGGATTTTTCTTTGCGTGTGTACTATTTTATGATTTTTGTATTTTGACAGTTTAATGGTGTCCTCACAAATACAATTAACAGTGATCTTATTTCTAATTTTTCTTTTGTATATTTCTATAGATAATATGTATACAAAGTTTAGTTATATGGTCTTAATTATTGAAAGTATTATAGCAATAAACATGAAAGTGTACTATTTTTTGAGCGCTACTGTATAAGGTAAAAGTGATTTTAGCATCAAAAGAACTAAAAGGTTTCCAAAGACCTGGGCCTGTCCAGGGGCATCCTTTAATGAAAAAATTATATAATCATTATAAAATTACAACCTCTGACAATTAAGTTCGGTGAATGAATTCACACAACAAAATGCAAAACAGATAAGAGCCACATTTACTTTATTAACCTTCGAAATAATCACTTTTGGGATCGGGTGTATAAATCCTGGAAGCACCTGGTAAATTCCTCCTTAGGGATGGCTTTAAGTTCACGTGTCACATTTGCTTGAATGTCTGGAATGTCTGCAAATGTGTGTCCCTTTAAAGCCTGTTTCAGGCGTGGGAACAAAAAAAAAAAAAGTCTAAATGTTTAAACCAGTCATAAACACACCTTAAAGATACGGCTTCATCACCGTAGACACCCTTTAGCATATGGTGAGTTTCTGCTGCAGACTTACCAAGCTTAAAAGAAAAGTGCAAATTTACTCTTTGATCCATTTTCCAGTTACGTGTGCATGCTACACCTTCAACTGAAGAAACGAGCATCTGCTAAACCATTGCATGCACAAACGTGACCTGTCTGAACTTCCTTAAACAATGACTGGGCTTGTATTCACATGCATCGTTACTCGCGTAAAGCTCGCACAGATTAGGGGTGAACTTAATTGTCAGAGGTTGTATATAACTATGTATGATATTAAATAACAACAACAATATTAATAAATAGTAGAATTGTGACGGTTTTATGCGGGGTTCCTAGTCATGCACGCTCAAATGTGACTGTTTTATGCAGGGTTCCTACTCTGGACACGCCCTCCCCCCGAATCACTACCAACAGCACTCAAGACTAAGATACGTAATTCTAATGCCTACATCCAGACGTGAATTAAGCATGCTCACCTCTGATGTGCAACTACTTTCCCCCGTAACCTGTCATTCATATAAAAGAATCCACCCTCTTAATTTACCTCTCTTATAAGATACAACGGGATCTTAATCCTCTAATAATTGGCCAACTTGTGATCGTAGAGTGCAAATCTACGTAATAAAGTGTTCCACACTGAGTGTTAATAACTTACTACCCTCCTATGACCCATTTGTTCATTTTAGCAAATAAATTATAGATCAAAGCATGACGTTTAATTAAATGAATGATATTTATGAAAGTTTAAGTTTAAGTAATATCAATACAAATATAGGATTTAAATAAAGCAATTTAAAATGAGATTCAAACAATATCAATGATAAAATTACCATATGTCAAATTACATACATAAATTATAAGTAAATTAATAATTTCAGCTTAAATGAGCAATTTAACCCTGAACGTGCTTAAGTCTACCAAATTTGATCAATTAAATTCAGACATGTGCTCTAGGTAATGTTCCCTTAATTTCTTAACTAAATTCTATTATGCTATCTCGCTTATGCTTAAAATGAGTTCAGTTCCATTATCATTTAACGATGAGTTCCACATTAAATTACACCTTTTTCGCGTGGGCCCAATGAATATAACACAGTACTTAACTTTCGTGTCGACTCTCGAAGTTCCGCTGGATTTGCCGATGTCGCCCGGCGCTCGTCCACAGCTATCGTTCGTTTTCCCCGGTGTCCCGGCTGCCGCTGCGTCGATTCAGGCACCTCTCCTTGAGTTTCCGGATCGCCAGTCTCGTCGTCGCCTACTCAGCTTAGAGCTCCAAAGCCGTCTAGCTAAACGCCCGCTAGACTCTTTGTCCCCGCTCTACCCCGCTGATAGGCACGGGCTCGCTGGTCCGTTGATGGTTACCTGGATCCACGCATCACGCCGTCGGTTGCCGCGTCAACGTCCGTCCGCCTGTTCATGTAGTCGGAGCGTGGATCGCCTCCAGCCGTCGTTGGTCAGCTTTTTTCTCTCGTAGTCTGATTTTTGCCACCGCTACCTTTTACGTCCTGCTACTCATAGCGTCTGTCGTCAACTCTCTCTATTTTTTTCAAAACTCTCCAAATTACCTTGAGATCACCCGGCACTCTGGGATAGCTCCCCGTCTTCCAATTCCTAGAAAAAACTACCCTGTCGGTGTTACCCTTTTTATCCTCCCATTTTACACATTTCCCCCTTTGCAATTTTCGTCTCTGATTTCCTCGTATTAGATCCCCCCTTCTTCTATTGTATTAAATACGGAGTATCCCAGGTGCCGTTAATCCCAAGAGCACATGTCTGAAATGAGGCCTAAAATAATAAATTTCAATTCCAAAATGTTCGAGGGTTAATTGAACCAAATTCTAAAAGAGTAAAGAGACTATGACTTTATGAAGCTTCTGAGAGTAAAGCCAACATCTCTTTATCTAAAATTATAGTTCATGCTTCAGTCGATTAATAAAACTATTAGAACAAGGATTTTTGTTACATTCCCTCCCCTATTGTTTCCCAATTACTGCAGTTTATGATTTACGTGCTCAATTGATGACAGATAGACATAGGTTGCTCCAACCCATGTCTATGTGTACATATTTAATATGTCACAGTATTAAGGACACGATAATAAAGGAAGGGACAGACTACAAAACATTCATGTGCAGATGGAGGCCTCTAAATGTATCCATTTAAATTCCGAGAACACGTCTGAATTCAAATGTTTGAATCTGAAATCTGAATGAGAGGATAGCTTACTAAAATTATCGAACTTGTCCCAAAAAATCTGGTAAGGTAGAAATCACTCATGGCCATGAATTTTATGTTGAAAATAGACTGCCTAGTTTTTTTTTGGATTTTGTATTAGGTAGCTAGAAAACGGCCCACCTCAACAGCGCAAGGAATTTGGAAGGGCTGGAAACAAATAGAAGCTATCAAGCCAATACTAGGACGCAGAGATACAAAACATGGCGGAGACCTCGTTTTACGGGAATTACGATACAAGACTAAAGCTTTTCCAAAAGCGAAGACGTAATCAAGCAAGAGATTAGGTAATTTCGGCGGTCCTAACCTATACTAACATCACTAACAATAACCTGAAAAGAAAATCCCCTCCCTCCCTCTGACTTACCTGTGCTCCCCCGTCGATTTGCCCCGACTACAGCTTTATAAATGATAAATGTCGCCTATTTTTACCTTACCTGAGGCATACTTGAGAACTATGATAAAATAGTTCATCATGGAAAGATTTCTTAGGACAACAAAAAAAGAAGATACATATAGAACGGATTACAAATTGATCTATCAGATGACTAAGCCTAACAAATTTGGATATATAATTAATGTTTAGTTTGCTTAGAGTCATGAATGTTTAAAGTGAGCAATATTCTAACATAAATACATGTTTTTTTTGTTTTCGAGCGAAACTCTGCAAAAAAAAGAGACATATGCGACTGCCTTTATACGGGTATAAAAGATACTTGAGCCTACTTGAAGACAAGGTAATATGTTTGGTCTTAAGTAATTTTAGGTGTTTAACCCGCTGTGCTGTGAAGCTCATAATGTTTTATGTCAGAAAAAAAAGATACAATAACAGAAGTTAGAATGGAACGTTGAGAATTTTACCGGTCAGAAAAGAGAACCCCAAATGTATGAGCATGCATTTAGAGAAAGCGGTATTATAAGAGGAATAAAGCATTGTTTTGTATCTTGAAGGCGTGGTATATGGAGTTATTTGATATACTGTAGATAAGAATATATACATGGAGCATTTAAATCTGCTCTTATAGAGCTTGTTAATTATTGTTCAGGATATTAACTAAAGTGGGGGAGAGTTAAAAATTTTACTTATTGTACTGTGCGTGGCCGGAAAAACGGGGCGTTACAGCATCACTATATTTGTGGTAAAAGTGTTTGAAGTTAGAATTCGGGAACGATTGACTCACCCTATATAAAAATTGGTTTTTTTGAATTTAGTTGGTGTTTGTTTTAGAAAGTACCTTCCCAATAGTATGTTAATCCTGATCTGTGGTAACTGGGACTGTTTGTTGTTAGTAAATCTAAGTCATATACAGTCAATTCTCATTAATACGAAATCGTGGGGACCAAGAAATTTTTTCATATTATTCGTATTTCGTATAAACCAACAATACTAAAAGTGTTATGAAATAAGCACGGAAATAAAATACTTTAAGTTAGAAATAATTTTTATTCATCTCTCCTAAAAAAATCTGTAATGACAGTTTGTTTTCGCGCTAAAACAATTTTTTTTTTCTAAATCACTATTGATTTTACAATATAATGTAAATAAGTCTTCAGGAACATCCTGACTGTACAATATGTAAGATTTAATTTCCTCCATCAATTCTAACATTCTCTGATTTGATGGAGCAGATTGAATTCGTTCGTCGTCATCATCACTCTCTTCGTCTACGCCATCTTGCTTGTCGTCCAGGCATTCTTGCACGATCTCTTCGTCGGTTAATGTGTCAGAGGTGATGACGCCGTCGTCGATCCTGACGAAATCTTCGAACGACATCGAGGCAACTTTCTCTCTATAATTGGCGTGACTTCTAAGCACCTCCCACTCCTCAAATCCATCAAAATCTGGCTCGTCTGGTTCTTCTGTAGTGTTAGAAAATCCTGCCTTTCTAAAGCAGTTAGGAATAACACTATCTGGGATCGTGCGCCATGCTTCCGATAAGTTGATAATGGCGTTTAAAACACTCCATTTTTTTTGTTCTTCGCCATTATCTAAATTGCGAACCATTTCTCTTACCATTTTTTTCCGAAACATATTCTTTAGGGAATGGATAATTCCCTGATCTAATGGCTGTACATGCGATGTTGCATTCGCCGGAAGGAATTTAACTTGCAGATTTGAAAATTCAAGATTTGGCGATTCAGATTTCGTGAATCAGATTTTCCGTTAGTTTGAAAGCACGTGATTCGTTAGTTTGAAAAATTCGACTAAATAACCGATATTTTTTTTATCGAAGAATTGACTAAAATTATCGAATAAAAATATCGACTGATTAAAAAATCGAGTATTCATTTATTCGAATACTGTAATTCAGAAGCAATCGCATATGAAATGACTTTGAAAATTATTTTTATTAAATTTACACTTCGAAATTTGAAATTTTATCATTAAAATTGTTCCTAAAAGGAGTATTTTTCAATAAAATTATGAAATGTTCTTTCGTATAAACCGTATTTTAGTAAAAATATGTTCGTATAAAGCAGAGAATTTTTACATAGTAATTGCTTTCTCGGGGACGGGCCACAAAATGTCTTCTTATTAACCGGAATTTCGTATTAACCAATTTCGTATTAACGAGAATTGACTGTATGAATATTGTGGATATAGAGGGTCCCTCCTCCTATCTTGGATACCAATGTAATTACACAAATTCCAATACAGGAAACTTGAGGGTGCTTTATCTGATGGAGCACCTGTCATCATCTTAAATATGCAAATTAGAACACATCAAAATTCTATCTCGAAAACCATAAGAGATACACAAAAAATTCCAGTTGCATACTTGCCAACTTTTACATTTTACACGTAAAATTTACGCTTTTAATACCATTTTACGTTTTTACGCTTTATATAAAGGATTTTATGGTTTTCCATATTTTCCCAGTTGGTGAAATGTTGAACTCCTCTCCTACACTACACGAGTAGGCGACGAACACATTATTACGGAAATTCAATTCTTAAAGTAGGACTATTTTTTCCATAGGGCGTGGCCTTCGAGATATTATCCCTCTGCATCACGTATCATTTCAATGTTTTCCTTCGTGTCGAAGTTCAACTTTTTAACGCTGGAGGGGCTCATCAGGGAAATCCAATGGAGAATTCAAGGTAAAATTTGGATGGGTGCATTTTCAGCCCACATCTCTCCTTTTATCCAGGAGACTAGCTGTTTGGGATGAAAGGGTGACGGTGAAATAGACAAACAAACATCCATGCCCTCGGTGGGATTTAAACCCGTGACTCGCTGCTTACGAGAGCGGCAAGACCTGCACCTCAACGCTCTCGGCCACCGAGCCGGCTATGGTAAAATTTTAAGTTGGATAAAGTAGATTAGGACAAGAGCATCATGTAGTTCTTTATCCCTGAAGAGCAACAAACTAGCCATAGAGATAAACAACTAACGGTGAAAACTTGAAAATGCTTAGACACGTGATTTCAAGCTCCGTGCGGAGGCCTAATATCTCGAAGGCCACGATAAAGAACGCGAAATATTTAAGTTTTAGCCTTGAGTGAAATTGTTGATAAAATAAAATATTTCAGACTTTCAGAGAGAATTATTAAAAACAATTTCTGTTCTTACCTTCATCATGGAAGGGCGAAAAATTTGCTTTCTGTAAAGTGTGCAAATGTGACTTCAACATATCACATGGTGGGAAAAATGCGATTACGAACCATGCCATGGACCTAATTATACGATTATATAAATCTGCATAGGTCTAACTCTAACGTGAAGGATTTTACTCTTTTTATTTTCTGAAAGTTGGCAGGTATGCAGTTGTACATTTGTTCATCTGCAAATTCAAAACAAAACAAAAGAAAGTTCACCAAAATCTGATGAGCAGATCACCCACAATCCTCGTTGCAAGCTCTGCAACAGGACAATTGGCTCTTGTACTGTTTGTTGCGTACAAACAGTCATCTGATACAAATTAAGTGTTTCCATCAATCATCCAGATAGTGTTCAATGTGATGTCCACTTGCACCTTAGCATAATTCCGCATGACATTTCAATGATGCCTGGTCGTTGCATGATAATTTTGCCTCGCCTCACCAAAGCAGAAGACCATATTGATCATTTCCTGGTTAGTGTACTGTGCTTTTCATCTTGCTTTGGTCAGATTCCGCTTTTCTCCGCTTGAACATGCCTTCCTTTTGATACCAATTGCACTGGAAATTGGTGACTTTATGGTAAATTGTGGAACTTTTCAGAACAGGATGAGGATGGTGCATGAAATAACTTGCATGCTTGGGAAATTGTATTCCGAAGAAAGAAAAAAAGAACTCGGTAGTTAAATCCGAGACTTGGACCCAGGATCTTTGGACTCTGTTGCTCTTGTTTCCTCCTATGGCCACTCCTCGCTTGCCTCAATCTTGACAGGAATCAAGGTTTAATGTTAAAAATAAATAAAAGGGTCTTTGAATAGCAAAATGGTAGAAGTTTTAATAACCTACGCGTTTCGAATACACTTCATCATCAGGGTAGGAAGCGACTACAACCAAATCGATCCTCACCTCCGAATATATGGTAATTGCCCACCAATCAGAAGATATTACTGCTGATTGGTGGGTTACAAAGAATATGCTTAATTCGTCAAGGTCATTTACTGAGAAATTTACAAAATGCAAAATGAAAAAATTTTAATTACAATCGTTTGGAATGCTCTTGTAACCGGACTGCTATTATAAGCGGACCGCTCTTGCTGTTGTAAGCGGACCTTATTGGTGTTCTTCATTGGTACTTCTTTTGTTGATGATACTGTTCACTGTGTCTAAAATAGGATTTCTTACAAAGTTGGTTTGGTTATTGAGGATTTTGTCATCTCCAGCCATCATGTACTTCCTAATCTCTAAAGCTTCATAAGTCAAGATTCTTCTGTGGTCACGTTCATTCTTGACTACTGTCATTATATCGTTAATGGACCCAAAGGAGTGTCTATTCTTGATCAGGTGTTCCGCGAAAACAGAACTTCCATCTCCTTTCACCCAGGCCCTGCGATGATCTGCAAATCTTTCTTTGAATGACCTTTTCGTACATCCGATATAAAAGGATTGACACGTTGCACATGTGAGTTTATACACTCCACTCGAAGAAAAAATATCTGCCATATTGTTACTTTTCTTAATCGGGTTTAAAGCATATTTGCACTTGTTCCTGGTTTTGAACGCTATTTTTAAGCCTCTGCTACGGAAAATGTTGCTAATTCTGGAGATTTCTGGGCCTGTGTAGGTGAATGCCGTGTATTGTTGGTTAGGGAGTGGATCAGGCTGGTGGCGTTTGCATTTGGTCCGGTAAAGTATTGACTTGGTCACCTCGTCTGGAAAGGAGTTTCTTCTGGCCATATCATATGTAAGGTGAATTTCTTCTCTCCTGTCTTTGGTGGTTATAGGGTATGACAATGCCCGATTGAAGTGATTATCTGATTGGTGGGCAATTACCATATATTCGGAGGTGAGGATCGATTTGGTTGTAGTCGCTTCCTACCCTGATGATGAAGTGTATTCGAAACGCGTAGGTTATTAAAACTTCTACCATTTTGCTATTCAAAGACCCTTTTATTTATTTTTCATTCACCAGCAAAATTGACCGAAATGCAACTATTGGGTTTAATGTTGTAGAGCTTGCAATGAGTATTGTGGGTGATCTGTTCATTGGATTTTAATGAACTTTTTTTTTGTTTTGTTTGGAATTTGCTGTTGAACAAACGTGCAATTTGAATTTTGTTGTGTATCTCTTACGGTTTTCAAAATAGAATTTGGATGTGTCCTAATTTGCATATTTGAGATGATGAAAAGTTCTCAATCAGAAAGAGCACTTTCAAGTTCCTATTCACTCCCTGTATTAGAATTTGCATAACTACATTGTTATCCAAGATATGAAAGGGGTATTTGACTTGCCCTGGAGATTCTAATTCAGCAGAGTGCCGTTCACAGTGCAAATTTTTTGAAACTTTTTATTCAACTCAGTTATAGCTTTAGGTTCCTTCCAGGTCCTACCAATGATTTTGTACCGTTCAAAGATGGATGTGAAGCTCTTTTTAGTACTTCAGTTGTGGTGATCAAAATTTTTTTGAAAATCATTTAAAATGCTTATGGTCTCTCAGTTCAAATATCATTTCAGGGAACCTTTTGTTAATTTACTCATCAGTGACTCAACAAAAGAAGAACGTGAGGTAGGAAATAGCTCTGGAACGTAAAATAAGAAAGAAAATAAATAAATTGTCTAAAAATCTTATGTGGATAATGCAGATGATTAACTTGAGAATAAAATAAAACTCTTTTTCCACAACGAAACAGGAATTGAACAAAAAGAAAAAGACCAAAAATAAAATGAAAAAATACAACCCGAGTCTGTAAGCGCTTTTCAAAAGCTTTGCTGTCATCATTCAGCAGCCAAGGAGCACCTCGAGAGAACTGACTTGGAATAGAACATGCTGAGTATTTATAACGGACAGAAGCCAATCAAGACAAAAAGATCCAACTGAATTTTATTGATTGGGTAAGTGCGTCGCCCATTTGATCAATGGTGATTCGCTAATAGGGCCCCTATCTAAGTTGAGAATGTCTTCTTGTTCCCTAGCATCCCTATACCTGAAACTATAAACTTTTTAACTAATATTTTGAATGAGAACAAGGTTCCTGAAAACATACGTAACGAATGTTTAAGTCTAACGAGGTTATGTTCCAATAATAATATTTTTAAATACAATGGGGAAGTTTACAAAATGGTGGGCAGTACACTGATGGGCTCTTGCCTTAGCCCTATTTTGGCTGAAATATTTCTTAAAATTTCAAGGATATCCTGAAGAATTCCGGTTTTTACTTTCCCGATTGTTGGTTCAGATATGTGGATGATGTCTTCACAATTTTTGACACCAATGCTTGCGATGTCAACACTTTTGTCCAACATATTAATAGTTATTTTCCGTCCGTTCAATTCACTTTTGAGATGGAAAACAATCAAAGGTTGCCGTTTCTTGACATCCTAGTCATCAGAAACCATGATTCATTATCATTTGAGGTATACCGAAAGCCAACGAACGGTTTGAATTACATACCAAGCGATTCCAGACACCCTTGGAATAAAAAAATGTCTACTTTCATTTCGATGAATGACAGAGCAATTAATCTCCCACTAGGTCAATCCTCATTCAAAAAAGAAATTTCCTTGATTCAGCATATTGCAGTTAAAAATGGCTATAGCACACGTACAATCACCGATTTGGTCAGGAAGAGGAAGCTAAAAAAGTTCATGGACGAAATCACTACCCTCAACCGGACTAAAAATAGAGGGAGAGTCATATCTTTACCTTACAAGAAATCATTAATCAAAGGTCTCAATTCTGTTTTTAAATCTTTTAATATTTTGTTATCTTTTAGCAATCCCAACCAGTCCAGGCATTTATTACCTAACCCAAAAGACCTGATTCCACCACTACAGAAATCAGGAATATATGAAGTCAGATGTTCCCAATGCCCCATGAGGCACAAAGGACAAACTTTCCGTAATATTGAAACAAGATTCGAAGAACACATGAGGTACACAAGATATGCTAGAGGGAATCAGTCATCCATTGCCAAACACTCTCTAGATACCGGGCATGAATTCTTATTAAACAATGTAAAACTTATTGAGTCAATAAACAAGAAACACTTTCTGGATGCCTTCGAAAGCTTAGCCATTCAAAAAACAGATAAAAAACTATTACTCGACTTAGATTAGCGAATCACCATTGATCAAATGGGCGACGCACTTACCCAATCAATAAAATTCAGTTGGATCTTTTTGTCTTGATTGGCTTCTGTCTGTTATAAATACTCAGCATGTTCTATTCCAAGTCAGTTCTCTCAAGTTCTCTCGAGGTGCTCCTTGGCTGCTGAATGATGAAAGCAAAGCTTTTGAAAAGCGCTTACAGACTCGGGTTGTATTTTTTCATTTTATTTTCGGTCTTTTTTCTTTTTGTTCAATTCCTGTTTCATTGTGGAAAAAGAGTTTTATTTTATTCTCAAGTTAATCAAAGAAAATAAAAATAAAATTTATCAGCAATCTGTTTTTATAATATGTGTTACTGTTACCATTTACAGTGACAAGAAAAGGCACCTGGCTCTAAGATACCATCAGCTTCTTTCCTCTGGGACTAGTAAGTATTTTAATGGATGGTTTTTTTTAACATTTGTTGTGGATTCTGCATACTTACCGGTTAGTGCTTTTCCTATGGTCTTATATTATACCTCTTCATATAAATTACCATATTTTTTTGAATATAAGCGGCTCTAAACCCAAAAAAATCGAAAATTTCGGGAGTGCAGCCTGAAAAAAAATTTTTTTTCTGAAAAAATCATTTTTGGTAATTCTGGATGAGGTATAAAAGAAAAACCATCAAACTACTTCGTTTTAGCGTCCCATAGTATATTATATACAACCCCTCGCAATAAGTATTTGATCATGCTGAATAAACAAGCTGAGTTATAATTGATTCTAAAAATTTTAAATAAAAATAAGACATGTAAAAATGTTTTTAAATTGTAATTTAATCCATTGCTTTTGAAAACACTGTAAAAGAAAAAAAGAATATTCCTTAATGTGAAAACTATGGACAGAAAATAAATATTGTTGAAAGACCACCTTGGAAAAAAGTATTTGTTCAGGTGACTTTAAGGAAATAAGTATTTGTTCACTGCTTGTAAACAACGTCAGTATTGAGTAGCATTGCCTTTGGCTTTGATCACAGCTTGAATTCTTCTTGGAATAGATTGGTATAATGTGTTACAATATAATGGATCTATTTCTTTCCATGAACTTTTAATTGCATCTGACAATTCTGATATGTTTTCTGGATGTTTGGAATGTATCTTCTTTTTTGTTCTACCCACACATTTTCAATTATATTCATATCAGGGCTATTTGCAGGCCATTCTAATGTTTTAATATGTTTTTCTTTCAAGAATTCTTTGATTTTCTTAGCTCGGTGGCACGATGCATTGTCATCTTGGAATACAACCGGATCGTCACCAAACTTACCTTCAATTGTTTTCATCAGAAAACTGTCCAAACTGTCAAGATAAATATCTGCATTCACTATTGTATGGACAATGCATAATTCACCGATGCCCCTGGATGTGATACATCCCCATACCATAAGTCCTTTCGCAAATTTGACAGACCCCACAGACGGGATAAAATTTTTCAGATGCTCGGCGCCATACAAATGTCCCATTGTCATCACCACAGCCGAAACACACTCTAGATTCATCACTGAAGATGACTTGGTTCCAATTGTTGACATCCCAGTCTTTATATAATTTTGCCCATTTTAATTTGGCAGACAACTTCGGTTTTGTCTTTGCTTTTCTTCGATGGAATCCAAGCTTGTTCAGATGATTACGAACTGTACGATCACATACGCTTACACCCGATTTCCTCCACTGTGTATTTAGTTCTCGTGATGACGCTGATCTCATTTTTAGAGCTATCTGTTTGAGTTTTCGATCATCTCTCCTTGTTGCCTTGAGTGGTGCACTGATTCTCTTCTTATTAGAAACAGTTGTTACTTCTGTATTTTTTCCACATAATACCCCACAGTTCCTTGAGCGCATCCAATTATTGTGGCAACTTCCCGTTGTGATTTTCCTTCCTTAATTAGCTTTATCATCAACTTTTTCTCTTCTTCACTATATTCTCTTGTTTTAGGCATTTTGAGTGTCAAAAAGAAAGGACAACAATGAAACTTATTTGCATTTGTAAACCCGGTCATATCCAAGGTAATCTAGAATAACAGGTAAGTCCAGTTTGTCAGAAGTGCTTAATGCGCATGCGTATTGTGATGTCAGTGGATGACTTATGGCTTTACTTCCGGCGTGTGCGGTAGCCATTATTCTGGTCACAAAAGAAAACGTTTTCACGTAAAAAAACAAAACTCTTACGTTGATTTCTGAAGAAACGTTTATTTGTAAACTTACTATTTTAGAAATTAAAAGGTATTTCCTAATGCCTGCAGAAATAATATCGAAATTCTCATCTGTCTCTTAACTGCCAACGGTTCCGACGAATCAATTTCGAAATCTTAACTAGGCCTAATGATAATGAGAAATACGTTATCGTCTTTGTCTCTGTGTTCGCTTAACTATCCGCACATTGCGCGATGAGTGAACATGAGACCAAGGTAAATGACACCCACTCCCCTTCTAACGAACTGACATATAACCAACCCTTTTTCTATTTAGTCTCAGTAAATTTCACTTACCTTGGTCGCATGATCAGTTATCGCGCGATGTGCTCATAGTTAACATCAACCCTGTGTTCACATTAAAAAGATAATACCTAAGTACATTTTACAATAATTATAAATTACGTAAGTCCCTTCATATAATTAAAATATATAGTTTAAAGAATGAGAATTGTGAAGGAAATGAACAAGTCGTCAAGTGTGGCTATCGCACGACTACTTTCATTGCCGTCATGTTTTAGTTTCTGTTGAGGTTTCGATTTAGCGGGTATAGGTTTCGATGTCATCTAGTGACGTCAAAATACGCTTGTGCAGTAAGGCAATTTTTACTAATTCCGGCAAACTGACCCCCACCTTGTTCTAGATCACCTTGGGTCATATCTACCTCCTGTCAATTGTAATGGGCAATCCCATTAAAGGTTTATTCCATTTTTAACAATAGTGAACAAATACTTATTTCCTTAAAGTGCCCTGAACAAATACTTTTTTCCAAGGTGGTCTTCCAGTAATATTTATTTTCTGTCCATAGTTTTCACATTAAGGAATATTCTTCTTTTTTTTTTTTTAGTGTTTTCAAAAGCTATGGAATAAATTACAATTTAAAAACATTTTTATATGTCTTATTTTTATTTAAATTTTTTATAATCAATCATGACTCAGCTTGTTTACTCAGCATGATCAAATACTTATTGCCAGGGGTTGTGGTAATTTAGATAGTAATTATTTTAATTATATTTAATGAAACTTTTATAAATTTATTAATGAAATGTGTAAATAATTATAGTAATTTGATTTTAATGAGTGAGTATAACTTTTATTTCATCAGCAGCGGCCATGGCTCTATCAACGAAGTGCCGACCAATGGCATGATAGAGATTCTATGACATCACAACATCTTAGAGCGTAGCCAAGGAGATTCGACCTTGGAGTAGAGTCGGCCAGCAGAAGGAATGAAATCGCCGACAATAGGCATATTCGGCAACTCAAATCTGACTGAGTCAGATCTGACTAGGTCATGTGACTTATGACGATTTTCTGACTTGCATCTGAGCTGATCTGAGTCAAAGTGCCGAACGCAAAATCTGAAAATCTGACTGACTTGAAGACTGAAGCGACATCGACCTGCAGAATAGATCATTAGATAGTTCATGGAACAACCCAACGTGGCTAATGTGAAAATAAACATGAAAATTAGTAATGAATCCTCACTATCCCGAGCCCATTAAAACAGCGTTAACGACAATAAGGCTACTATCAGCTGTAGTCATTTTCGAGAGCGAAGAAAACGAAATATTTTTAATCCTATCAGAATAAAAATATAATCATTGTCCTGTAGTAGGAGGGAAAGGTTTTGGTATCGAAACGATCGCCTATGCAGGGGTTCTCAAACTTTTATTTGTTCGTAGCACACCTTAATTGTTTATTTTTTCTTAATTTATTTTTCGCAGCAAGGTCATGCAATTTCACAATGCATAGCTGTACCGCGGTACACCCTTTTGAAAACGGATTGAAACCCGTTTTTTCCTTATCTTTTGTTATCCTTGATCCGTGCTACAATGGACAGAAGAGAGGCTACGTCATGGATTAATTTTCTGACTTCCTCAGTCAAGAATTTTTCGACTGAGCAAACGTCACGATTCTGACTGGACTTAATCTGCCACAAGTCCTTTGCCGAACACGTTTTCGGAGCAGTCAGTCAGTCAGAATCATTTGCCAAATGCTTTGCGCCTCTGATCCAGTCAGATCTGAGTTGCCGAATACGCCTAATATCTTTAACAAGTGAATTTCATAATTTGTGAATGAAAATGTATGTGACTGGTTAATTATTGTTCTGAGGGGTTAGAATATTAATTCCACTGTTAGAAAACAATTGAACAAAGGCTGGATAATTTAAAGCCATCAACTCTAATCGACTGTGTTTTTATCGGATAATTTTTGCCGATCTACGATCGATTTACCTTTTCAATAAGTATAAAATAGAAGTTTCCTATAAAAAGATAGGAAGCAAATATAAAATATTTATTGACTATTGATCAAATATAGATGTATGTAGGTAGTTGTGCATTCAAGTCCATTTCGGTAAACAACCGTTGTATGTCTTTCCCTGTGGCGCAAAAATATGTAAATTTTGACAGCTGGACACCTAAGAGCAAACAACGTATAACTGTTCATGAGAGAAGCAAGCTGCCTGAAAATATATACCTGCGACCTTGAAAGTCTGGAAAAATTGAATAAAATGAAACATTCTTTGCCTAATATCGCATCTAGTGACATCCGTTGAAAACAAAAGTCTAGCTGATTTGCCCGTCGGGCATTGCTCGGGCTGATTGTTCCAATGACGGATATTAAAGGTAGGTTTCCGAATCCTATTGTTAACATTGCCACCAAAGTGAAGCCAATTGCAGCCATGGCAGTTCTGGGCAGGAGCGAGCCGTGGTGTTGTTAGCTGTGTGGCTTCTTTGTTTTTGACAATTTTGGGGCCGAGGAATAATTAATTCAAAACCATTCCTCAAAGTTTTCGCGTACAACCGAACAAATGGACACGAAAAAGATGATCGGAATCACTTTTCACAACCATAAATCGAAAATACGTACCGAAAGATGATCGAAACAAAATTGAAACAATGTTCGCAAAATTGTTCATAAAATATTATAAAATACTTCAAATACAAATTTAACGAAAATATAAACTTATCTTTCCGTGATCGGAGTGTGTAAGAATTATTAATCAGTTACCCTCATGTTAAGCCATGTATTTTGCTCATTTTCGGCCATGACGGTTCTTGAAGGCGGACCTTCACACTTCAAGTATAGTGGCAGGTTTCTGGGTCTACCGTAAATATGGCAGTTAGCGCCGGACCGGAAATACCGGCCCGCCTGCATTAAGCGTCTGGGGGTCCGCTGAATTTTTGCAAATAAGCGTCCGGGCACTTAATATAGTATTTACGATATTTTTAAAATATGACAATGGTTTGTATAATGAAATGTTGCAAATTTAAGCTATGGTCTCTTTAATCATTATATTGTGATTTTACTTCTATAAACGAAAAAATATTAATATTAGTTAAAAAATTAATATTAATATGTTAAATTAAAATTACAATAGTAAATCACTAAATTTTAGCGTGGTCTTTTAATCCTCTCGTCTGTGCACACGCGCAAATTCCGTTGTTGTAGTCATCAATTGGATTGCTATATTTATGGAATAAGCGACTCCTGGCGACTTCAGTCCCCTCTGTTGCATGAATGTGGCTACTTCTCAAACTTAACAATGTAATTTAACGCTCGTACAACATAACAAAACTGTCAGCTGATGTTATGTATTTGTTACTGAACACGTAATAGTCGGCTGCGAGCTGACAGTTTTGTTACGTTATACGATCGTTAAAAGCCTATTCAACTGTTCGATAAGATAGTATCGCCATTTAAAAACAATTCAAATTTTTGGAAAATAAAGAATAACTTAAAAAATTTATATAAACACGGTATAAAAAGTACCCTTCTGAGAGCACGGTGACACTAACTACGTACATGGAAAATTTCGTGGAGATTCGTTGACTACTTTCTGAGTTGTTAAAAGACAAACGTTCCAACGGACTCTGATTTATAATACGAGGTCTGTTCAAAAAATACGTAGACTGACGTCATAAAACAAAATATACTTTATTCAGAAGTTACACATCTGGGTCCCCTTCAAAGTACTCTCCTCCCCGACGCACACACTTATCCCAACGGTGTTTCCACTTTTGGAAACAGTCCTGGAACGCTTCTTTTGTGATGTCCTTCAGCGCCTTCGTCGCATTTGCCTTTATGTCGGGAATCGTCTCAAATCTCCTTCCTTTCAAAGGTCTTTTGAGTTTGGGAAACAAGAAGAAGTCACAAGGAGCGAGGTCAGGTGAGTAGGGTGGGTGAGGAAGAAAAGTGATCGAGTGTTTGGCCAAAAACTCTCGAGTTCTGAGGGCTGAATGGGCTGGAGCGTTGTCGTGATGAAACAACCAGTCACCTCTCGTCCACATTTCTGGCCTTTTCCACTCGTCCAGTGGCAGTTTTTCCGAGTTTAACACAAAATTTCACAGCAACTCTTTGCTCGTTCAAGTCACTCATTCTAAAAATCCGCCAAACGAAAAAAAACACACTTCACAAACAACCGCGTAGCTAATCAACCAATACTGATATTTGCAATCAAAAAACTGCCTTGTAATCAGCGGATCTGTCAGAAGATGGCGACACCAAGCGATTTTGATTGGGACCAACAGGGCCCGCGCAATTCAAACAGTTTACGTATTTTTTGAACAGACCTCGTATATATGTACCGAGCTTTGCAAAAGTTCTGTTACACTCTTTACATCCCCCAAAAAATGGACTGCTCATGATTTGGATAATTCCATTTCCACAAAAGGATCAACTAATATATTGGAAATGACGTGTTAACCTCTGAGTGATCCTAATGTCCACGACAAAAGCAATGGAAACGAAACGAGTAAAGATTGCTGCTCTCCTGCGCGCGGGCCACACGAAGTCCGAGATTGCCAAGCTCCTCAAAGTCAGCCGGATGACCATCCACAGAGTTGCGGACAGGCTCAAGAATGGGAGAGACCTTAAAGATCAACCTCGTTCAGGTAGACCTCAAGTCGTCAACCGTTTGGCTGTGAGAAAAGCCTTCGAACAAGACCCGACGCTCGCAAAGAAAAAGAAAATTTTGTTGTCCACAGTGTCCAGAGCAGTCAAAGAAGATGGTGAAAAGAGCGTGAGGCCTCTGCTGACGGATCGGATACGGGAACAACGTCGGGAGCGCTGTCGTCATCTTCTCAATGACTTGAAGAGTCATGGCGAGCGAATTGTCATTTTTTCTGACGAAAAGACCTTCACGGTCGATCCTGTCGTCAACAAGCAAAACAACTGCGTGGTAAGCTTCGGCCAGGACATCTCCAAGGTCTGCTACGTGTCTACAACCAAGCACCCGGCCTCTGTGATGATGCTCGGAATCGGGGCATCGAATGGTGAGAAAATGCCACCCGTATGGTTCCCAAGTGGATACCAGCTAACGGTGGCTGATTACAAGGACATCCTGGCCACAAAAGTCCTTCCCTGGGTGAAGAAATGCAGACTACATCTTTCAACAGGACGGTGCCCGTGCCCACACGGCCAACACTGTGCAAAACTGGTTGGGGTCCAACATGACCTTCTGGTTGAAGGGTTTTTGGCCTCCGCAGTCGCCAGACCTCAATCCACTTGACTACAGCGTGCAGGCGCATGTCGAGGGGAAGGCCTGCAAGGTCCGTCACAGCAATGTCGAGGAGCTGAAAACATCTGTCAACCGTGTGTGGACCAGAATGAGGAAGGACTACATTCGCAAAGTTTGCAAGGCTTTTCGGCCTCATCTGGAGCGGGTTCTTGATGCAGATGGTGGCTACGTTGATTAAATGACTAATTTCAATGTTATTCTACGTGATGGCACAATAAAAACATGTCTAACTGCATCGTGAACATCGTTGTGTCCATTTCTTTGAGGGTCGTCACAAGTGTAACAACTTTTGCAAAGCCCTGTATGGATTAACAGAAATAATAAGAAATTTACGATACCATCCTTATAAATCAAGGTACCCATACATTTTTCAAAATTAGTCAAACACAAAAGTACCAATTACCAACAATCCTACTTGCGTAGATACAACATTTTTGCTTTGAGGTAGCGATTTTTTATAGGAAACTTCTATTATATTTTATACTTTTTGAAAAGGCAAATCGATCGTAGATCGGCAAAAATAATCCGATAAAAATACTGTTGATTTGAGTTGATGGCTTTAAATTATCCAGCCTTTGTTCAATCGTTTTCTAACAGTGAAATTAATATTCTAATCCTTCAGAACAATAACTAACCAGTCACATATATTTTCATTCATAAATTATTAAGAAATTCATTTGTTAAAGCTAATTGTCGGCGATTTCATTCCTTCTGCTGGCCTACTCTACTCCAAGGTCGAATCTCATTGGCTACACTCTAAGGTGTTGTGATGTCATAGAATGCTCTATCATGCCATTGGTCGGCACTTCGTTGATAGAGCCATGGCTGTCGCTGATGAAATAAAAGTTATACTCGCTCATTAAAATCCAATTACTGATATACCACGATATTTGATGGAACGGACCCGAGGAAGTCACTCGGGTCTATAAAAAATTATTTTTTTGTTCCACCATCAAATGGCGGCTGCGGCCTAAGGTGAATGTGGCCAATATTCGAAAAAAACACGGTATGTATACAGGGTGATAATTAATTCCCCTGCCAAACTTGGAGAAGTAGTAGGTATAGTCGGAACAAACAACTTTTCTTTATACAGAGAAAAATTTATTTACCAACACAGTACAATTACAGCACTTGTAACAAATAAATTGCCAACTTGTGCACATTAAGCATAATCAAAGCATGGGCAAACACCTTCTGATGAAGGGACCAATCATTGTCACAGACGTGACTTTACACAACATTCCATTAGTGTCTGTGTAAGTCATGGCTGAATACTCTGCTGAAGAGACGGCAAATATGGATCTCATCTACAGCGAGGCTTGTGGTAATGCAAGAGAAGCTGAACGACTTTACCAAGAGCGATTCCCCGGTAGACAACACCCTTGTCGTTCCATATTTGACTGGCACTTGAGAGAAACTGGGATGTTGCTTCTCCGTAGACAAGATGCTGGTGCTCTAAGACTGTGAGAACAGGACTTGTGGAAGAGGAGATACTGCAACAAATTGCAGAGGATCCCTCAACAAGCACCCGTGCAGTCACACATGCTGTGAGGACAAGTCAGTCAATTGTCTGGAACGTCATGCATGACAATGGGCAACGTCCATACCACGAACAAACTGTGCAGGCTTTGTGGCCTAACAATTACCAAATACGTGTGCACTTTACCGACTGGTATCTTTGGAATGTTGCTGTCTATTCCACGTTTGGTGAACTTTTGTTTTCTAATGAAGCACAGTTCACCAAGGATGTGAATCATATTAAGCACTAGAGTGAGTTTTGTATGAAAATCCGAATATCCAAGATCCATTATATTTAGAGAGGGTGCAAAAATTCTGCATTTAGGAAGGCATTTACAATGTTTCCATGGTAGAGTATTTATTAACAATGTTAATGCTTTTCTGTACTCTATTAAATTATTCTTTGGACAGAGACACTGAAAGTGTGGAACTTTTAAAGTTTGAATCCAATTTTATCGAAGAAGATAAAGAGATAGAGGGTGGGTCTTACAGACGTTCCTATTCTATAAAATGTTAGGTATATTTATATTTTTGATGATCTTTAAGAATCCCAAAAAAGAATTTCAAAAATCCAATAATTTATAATTGGATGCATCTAAAAATACTTGAAAGCTTTATAGTGTCTAAAAAGTATTTGCACTTAAGACCACGGCCCTATAGTCTAAAAAAGAGGTACAGTCGGCAGCAAAAGTAGCTAGCCACCTTGCAGGGAAACATCCGCGTGGGGATTGCTCTTGCCATTCAACAGCATTCCCATCACCCCCCGTGCTGTCTACCGAAGTGTGTTAACCCAAAAGAAAAAAAATCACTCTTAATTTAATCGTTGAAATTAGAATACAAAGATTAAACCTGGATGTGAAAAGTTGGTTTTTATTCAATTTCTTCAATATTTTCTACAGGATGATTTACATCGAATGTAAAATACTTAAAGGTGGTATTATAGAGGTTAAGATAA
>JAHWFO010029430.1:53320-90554 GCA_023313115.1 Rhysida immarginata
AATGCTTGTTTTTTTTTCGTATTTCCTGTTTTGTGTGCGGGGCTACTGTTGCTGTTTCCGGTGTCGCCATTTGTGCGTGAGTCTCGTGGTGTTTGGAGTTATGCTATTTGTGACGGCTTTTGTTTTCTGTGGTTGTCCGGATGGTTACGGTAGAGGTTAGTGGTGTTTTTTTTTTTTTGTTTTTTTGCTTTTTTTTGTTTTTTTAATGGCTGCTTTGTGTGCTTTTGTGAGTGTGTGTGTTTGTGTGTGTGTGTTGGGAGTCAGAAAGAGGGGGGTTTGGGGGGCGGAGCCCCCCCGCTTTAGTGAATCATTCCGCTCGTGTTCGGTGTTTGTGTGTGTGCACGGCCAGTGATTTTTTTAGCTGTTTTCTTTGTAGTTGTGTTTTTTCTTTTGGGAAATTGTTGGTGTTTTAGTTTTTTCGTGTTTTTATGACTGCTGTTTTTGTGGTTTTGTAGTTTTCGGAGTGCGTGCGTTCTGTTTCGTTTGCGTTTTTTAGTCTAGCACGTTTTTGTTATGTTTGTTTTTTTTTTTTGTTTGGAGTGTTGTTTTTATTTTAAATTGGTTTAGGTGGATGGTGAAGTTTTGTTTTCGTTTTGTGCAGTTAGTCAAATTTTGCGATTTTGGTTGTGCGGATTCTTAACATTCGGATTGCGCAATGTATTGTTGCGCAGGAGCGACGCGTAAAAGTTGGGTTTGCGCATTGTGCAGATTGTTGAGTTTCGCGTTTGCGATTGTGCAGATACTTAACATTAACCCTGTACTTACTAACGAAGTGAGTGGTGGCTTTGCAGTATAACAGATGGACAACAGGATTATCGACGTAGCCTACGTAGATTCAAATGATTTTCTCGTAGGCTACGATTATCGACTAGTTTCGTCATTTCTTCCCGGCTTCTTCAAGAATACACCACAAGAGGCTCGCAAGCCTTTATATACAGAAATTTGGGCACCAATGAGCATGGAGGGACAGGGCAAGACAACAAAGTAACCAATAAGGAAAATAAACTAAGGAAAAAGAAAACCAAAATTATGTGGGGGTCGCGAACGCGGACCGTAAAGAGAGTCGCCAAGAATATCCAGGAGAAAGAAAATTAGAAATGGAGTTATAAGGGAGAAAATGAAGGTGGAAAAGTCAATTTTAGATTTTATTCAGCAGAAGCAATTAGTATGGTATGGGCACACTAAGAGAATGCCTAATGACAGATTGCCTAAAAGAATTTTGGAATGGAAGAAGGAAGAGAGGTAGACCACCGCTCACATGGACATTGGGACATTACGAGGACGATGAGTGTTGGGGAAGATTTATGGAGGAGGATGATAGGAAAGGACTGAAGGCTACCGGAAAAATGTTATTTCATTGTTAAAACCGGAGGCGGGTTCTTTATCTCAGCCGGATTTGCCAGCCAGCTGGTAGAGACACCTCAAAGATGACGTCATCGGATGGAAAATCAAGAATAACGCTAGGCTGAAACAATGATATGACGTCATCACCTGGTGTCAATGTCAGCCGGCTGACGAAGCCGCTAAGATAAAGAACCCGCCTCGGCTTTAGTAATAGAAATGCTATTCATCATCTCATGATCCCCTAAAGAAATGCGGTGTTATTTAACGTCATAAAACTTGACTTGAGGAAAAATATTACACTAAAAAAGGGGGACTTCTCTTTGACAACGAGGGGTTCAATAAAGTCTTCATATGTGAATCGAGCGGGGAACTCCTCCACGAATTCTTCTTCCCGATGTTGGCTGTTGTGGTGCTCCGCTAGGGTGTCTGTCACTCATCCATCTGCCGTAATAAATTGGCGAGAGATCTCCGCAGTGGTGGTGGTTAAAATTAGTGATGTCCGTTGGATTCGGATCTAGAAATATCCGGATCTCGGATCCAGATTTCGGATCCTTTCGCTGGATGCGTATTAAGACTAATTAGGACTTAGGAGGACTAGGCTATCATTTAATAAAAGCTTTTATAAACTGCTTTCAGAAAAAGTTTGCATATACACGATTTCTTGTCTAGGATCCGATTTTCGGATCTCGGATCCAAGTTCCGGATCTCGGATTTCTGACCAACTTCCGGTTCTCGGATCTCGAACCTAGGTCCGAAAAAAAGATCCGGATATCCGGATCTTGACATCACTAGTTAAAATCCACGCTTGATTTTATGCGAAAGTTATCGCTTCCTTGAAAGATGGTCCATAAATAAAACGGAAAAAAAATATTTTAAAATAAAATAATTTTAAAATTAGACTCATTTTCATTACACTGAACCAATTGCCATTTTGGTTTAATTTAAATTTGTTACAATTACAAAAACTTTACGTTTCAATTAATTACGTCTTATTTATGTTATTCTTCCCCCCTTAGATTCTATATAAAAATGTTTACATAGAATAAGCATTATATTTACGAGTGTATATTTATTAGTTGTCAGGATGACAAATAGGCGCCAGACTCAAGCGTTTGCTTTCCTCCGAATGACACAAGACGTGAATTCTGGTCCACGAATTTGGGCGTGGGTTCGAATCCCACTTCTGACACATTATTTTTATTCCTGAAGCAAATAGAAACTTCAAATTTAAGAAAAGTTTCATATTTGTTTACAATTTTCCTTCTCATAAAACGAATTGCACCGAAGAAAAATGAAAATGAATTGAACGTATTATGCCCTCACAGTAATCGGATCGGGCTTATTTTCATTTTTCTGATCTATAGAGAAATACCCTCCGAAATTTTATCGACGTTACAACACTTTTTAATATCGTTTTCCCATGTTAAAGAGTATGGAAGTTGCGCTGAACCACCACGGAGTTGCCGTTCCTGAATTTTTGAACACAAGGAGACAAACCCGATTCCTTATAGAAAGGAAATCTTAACTTTGCCTTTTTATCACATTAAACATCCTAACTCCTCCGATACGGCAAATAGTTGGTTTGTTTGGTATTACCGTTCTTTTCAACTGCCATGGTCATTTCAGGCCTCGCAAGGGTTCTTTAGCCGGCAAACGACTACACGGGACCATAGCCTACATGATAAGAGACCATGTAGGCTATGACGGGACCAACGGCTTTATTTCCCTTACGAAGAAGTGCGTCATCTCAGGATTTCCCACCTGAAAAAATCCTCGTCATCCTCGGCAGGGATCGAACCCGCGTCCTCGGGCATCAAAGGCGATCACGCAGCCAATGAGCCCCCGAGGCCGATCGATACGGCAAATAGCAGAACCGAATAAAAATTATATATACTTATAAAGAAGGTACCTTAAATTGTGCCTTTACGTATGCTTTAAGTCAATTGGTTAAGCCTTTTTGAGATATTTTTGTCTAAAAATGAAGGAACAGCTGCAGCGTTCATTCTAGCGATCCGAACTGAATCAATTCGACGTGTACAGAATTCTCTTGGTAAATAACTTTTTTAGCTCTGATGAGCCGTTTTTTAACGCACCCCACTCCGCCCAAAAAATTAATATTTGCTTAAAGGAGTTTCTTAAACTATGCATTCACGTATTTTTCATGGATTAGATATTAATTTTTTTTTTTTTTTTTATGGCGAAAGCATTTATTTCAGTGACCCAACATAAAACCAGCATGAACAGACTTCTCTCATTTTCTATTTAGTTTTCTTTGCGCTCGATTGTATTTTGCCATGTTTATTTCCAGATGTTAGGAAACCAAGTACAACTTTCTTTAGAGAAGACCCCTCCCTCTTAGGCAGATGGAATGATTTTTTATTTTTTTAATTAACTCGTGGTTATTTTCCTTTAAAAGTTATCAATATATTATTTTCAATAATGCTGGTTCCGAGTAATCATTTTTTGATCGATTAAATGTAACCTTTTGTTTTCTAAAATATAATACAACGAATAATATTCTTAATTTGGAATGCTCATATCGATCATTCTTTTTAATTAAAAAAAAGAAAATACAATCGCCGAATGTAAAAGTAGCGAAAATTTAGAGATGTCTTTTCTAAATTATGAAAAAAAAAAAAAAAAATCTCCACTTCTTAACGATTATTTCTAAAATGTTTTCTTTTGGAGAGGCAGTGTCTAATGAAGAGAAAAATCTCTTATAAAAAGACTCTTTAGCAAAGATTTTAATTTTTGTTAAATATTAATGTATGAATAAAATAAATTTAGGTTAGGTTAAGTTAGGAATGTATGAAATTATTTAAATTCAATGATTCCAGTATGCCCGTGAATTCATACAGGGCGTTTCAAAATTCTGTACAATAAATTTAGTGACATATTCTTCAGGTCAAAAGAAGACGAAATTGTTCTATAGCACTTTGTCTGAAAACTATTTATTTACGCGATACAGCCAACTAAACCCGTGGCTCCAAATTACACTAATTGTTCAAAGTGCCCGCCACCAGCTCGCACGCACGCTTCGGCTCATTGCATGAGCGACCGTCTGATGTCATGGAAGAGTTCGTCGCCAGCATTACGAACGGTTTGGTATGCATTTTCAATTCGTTGTTGCAGATCCATAATGTTAGGAACTTGTGTGCTGTACCAACACCTCCTAAAACTAAAGCCTGAGCACTGAAACGTCATACATTGTTACATCATCATAAAAAGGCATTGTTAATCTTATTTCTACCAATAATAAGCCCTCAATTATGACTTCTTATGAAGATGTAACAATGTATGATTGTGAGGGCCAATTAAGTTATTTCCGACAATTCCACACCAAATGTTCACGGAGAAACGCTCTCGATGCGCTCGAGCTCTGGTAACACACGGGTTAGCATCTGCCCAATGGTGCTGGTTGTGAGAATTTACGATTACTGTCCGGGTGAAGGTTGCTTCGTCCGTGAAAAGTATCTGGCTGACGGCCGGTTGCAACAACGTCAGTTAAAACTAACTCTTCGTTAAAGTCCCGTTTAAAATTTTTTGCGTTGCATCAAGAGAGATTAGGGCTTAACCAGACGTTAAGTGGCGGTTTAACTTAAACGCTCGATGACCACGGTTTAAGTCCATGGTTAGTGAAGCAAAATGACATTCCGAAACAGAAATATATTTTAAACTAATTGGAATAAGCTAATTGGATAAGCTAATTATGCAAATTATTTGGATAAACTAAATGGATAAGCTATTTGGATAAGTTAATTGGAAGCTATTTGGATAAGTCATTTGGATAAGTTAATGTACTTGAAATATTTAATAGCAAATAAATTTGGATAAACTTTTTGAATAGGCCATTTGGATAACTCATTATCAAGCAGTTGTTTGGATAAGCTAAATGGATAAGATAATTGGATAAGCTGTTTGGATATGCCGTTTGGAAAATTAATTATCAACCAGCTGTTTGGATAAGCTATTTGGATAAGATAATTGTATAAACGATTTGGATAAGCTAAGTGGATATGCTAAATGGATAAACTAATTGGATAAGCTAATTGGATAAGCTAAATGGATAAACTATTTGGATATGCTAAATGGATAAGCTAATTGGATAAGCTATTTGGATAAGCTAATTATCAAACAACTATTTGGATAAGCTAATTGGATAAGCTAAATGAATAAGCTAATTGGATAAGCTATTTGGATAAGCTAATTGGATAAGCTAAATGGATAAGCGATTTGAATAGCAATTTGAATTAGCTATTTGGATAAACTAATTATCAAACAGCTATTTGGATAAGCTCTTTGGATAAGCTGTTTGGATAGCTAATGGGATAAGCTGTTTGGATAGCTAATGGGATAAGCTAAATGAATAAGCTAATTGGATAAGCTAAATGGATAAGCTAAATGGATAAGCGATTTGAATAGCAATTAGGATAAGCTAATTATCAAACAGCTATTTGGATAAGCTCCTGGATAAGCTAGTTTGATAAGCTAATTGGGTAAGCTAGGTGGATAAGCTAGTTTTCAAACAGCAATCAGGATATGCAATTATCGAACAGCTAAACGGATAAGTTAATATTATCAAACAGCTAATTGGAAAAGTTAAATGGAGATGTTAATTGGATAACTCGTTGGATAAGCTAATTATCAAACAGCTAAATTGATACGCTATTTGGATAATCTAGTTATCAAACAGCTCATTGAAAACAATCAGCCATGTTGACCGGAAGTTTAATTGGAGCAAAACGAACCAATCACAGTCCTCGTTACTCATATTCCATCCAGTTAGCTAACTGAGACTTAACTAGGCTTGGTGCAACATTTCCCGGTTAAAGGACTTAACCGATAGTTAACTAACCGAAAGTTAGGGTCGTTTTAACTGACGTTGTTGCAACCGGCCGTGAGACAACTAGGGTCTGCAGCATGACGACGTTGTATCCATTGGCAAAATCGTTGTTGGTGTGGATAGTCCGTTGGGTTCAGTGCCTGAACCAGTTGCAGATGGTATGGATGCAAAAGCTGACGGTGAAGAATGCGCCAAACAGATGAGTGCGGAATGTGTACCATGGAAGAAATACGATGGGTGCTTGTCTGTGGTTCATCATGTATGATGTCAATTATCACAATTCTCCTCATCCGGAGAATGTGCTACAGGCCGCCCTTGTCCTGTTTGACGGCCAAAGGAACCACGCTCCCTCAAATGTTGGGTTATTTGGCAAACGTCTATTCGGAAAGCGTTCTTGGTAGAGTCTTCTTGCTTCCACAGCATTTCCGTCCGCAAGACCATACATTAGGTGCATGTCAGTGTATTCTGCACTGGAACACGTGTACATGACTTTTTTTTTTACGTAAATCGTATGTCAAAGCACGCAAACGTTCTGAAATTGATATTCCTAGTGGATGTACAGTAATGGAAACAACCATACACAACTAATGGGACAAACCACTCAACCTAGTGTTGGGTCGAAACGCTGGAACTGCTAAAACATCGTCCGCTAATTATCGTGCTTCCCTACTCTATCATATTGGATTACTCGCAAACAAATCGTTTCCAGACAAAGTGCTATACAACATTTTCGTCTTCTTTTGACCTCAAGAATATGTCACTAAATTTATTGTACATAATTTTGAAACACCCTGTATATATATATATATATTTTAGAATGGTAGATAATTCTAGTATTAAAAATTGCGTCAATTTCTAAAATGGTTTCATATTTTGGTATATGTACATTTTTAGTATTCCAAAGCTCATACCAATTCAGGATTCGTTAAAACTTGTGGAAAAGAAAAATAAAACGTAACGAAATGTTAACACACTAGCAGCATATACTTTCAGTATAATTTCTTATGCAAATTCCGCGTTTTTATCCGTCACTGAAGAGTTGGTTATCTTAAACCCGCTACTCCGTAGAACTCGGGCCTGCTGCTTTTGAATATGAAACACAGGTTTGTTTTTTGTTTTTTTTAAATTTTATTAAGTTATCGATATTATTTTTCTACTTGCAGTGTAACACAACATAAATTTGTGGTAATTAAACTCCCAAGAAATTGAAATGATTACTAAGCCGGATGTAATGACAAACTCTTCTAATAAGCAGCACTCTTTAAAGTGGATTCACACAATTAGAATAATACAAGAATATTCTTTGTACCAGCACCAGAATGCCGGTTAATTAAGAAAATAATGAATTCACCTGAATATTCTTCCTTCATGGGTCTTACTCTGGTGGGGTTTTATCATTATTATTCTGCCGAAAATAATGAATTCACCTGGAATTTATGTCCACTGCCCCTCATTTTACTTTATCTTATTCTTTTGTGAAAAATAAACGATTAAATTATTATTATTATAGGCACTTCTTAGTTTCATCTTTAAATTTATGAAGAAAAATGCTCAATCATAGAGAAATTTTGTTTTTTGTAGGGTTCCTGCAGCATGGATATTATTTCAAGGTTTCATGAGAAAAATTAAAATTTTATAACCATATCCTTGTGACCAAAAAGTTTTACTTCTTCTCACTTTACGAATGGAATTAAACAGTTTTAAGTGTTTCTTCTCAATTTTTGTTTATAACTTCAAATCTCAAGTTTTCTAGATTTTATGGGAAGGGCAAGTTTGATTCGGCTTTGGGTTCTTTCTACCTTTTCAATAATAAATAAGTGTAGAAGTTGTACTAATATACAATTGATTAAAAATAAATGCTTCTTTTAATGAAAATAGAATCAAATAAAATGAAATAATAAAAACTTAATAAAATGCACCCTATGTGAAGAAATACAAATGAGGTGGAAGTCTTTTGGAGACAGATCTGGACAAAAAAAATACAGGTGAAGACTGTTACTCTACAAGACATTCTCTTCACCTGTGTTTTTTGTCCACACCTGTCTCCATAAGACTTCCACCTCATTTGTATTTCTCCACATTGGGTGACTTTTATTATTTCATTTTATTTTATTCTATTTTCATTAAAAGGAGTATTTATTTTTAATCAATTGAATAAATAAATAAATAAAATAAACATCTGGATTTTTAAAAATTAACTATTGCCTCTTTTTTTTTTCCAAATTAATCTTTTTTTAAAGTTCTCTGTAATATTTATGGCCAAAGCTTAGTTTCAAATGCCTAATTGCCAGATTTGTTATCCTCGACTAGTGTTAGTTTATGGTTATTAGGAATTAATAAGCAATAGTCTGAGACTTTATTAGTGATCAGCCAGCTCAAAAGAAGTGCTTCAATAATGCATGAGACAAATCAATTATTTATTTATTTTAAATAATTGGGTCTGTAACAGTTAAGTTTTGCAACACTAAAGAACACTACACACTCCTCTCCATCTGCCTTACTTTGTGTAGCAGCAAAAGCACCACCCACTCTCATTTTATTTATTCTACGTACAGATATTGTGTGATCACACATTACAATAATAATGTCATGTTTATACACAATTCATGAAATGCAAAATTAAAATACAAAGAGAATAATTAATAATGAAGGAATTACTACTGCCCAAGATTTCGGGAAAGGCAGTGGCTACGTACAGTGCAACCTTGTACGCCTTCCGTTCAATGCAACGGAAGTGGCTAGCTATACCGCCATCTACCAACAGTTTCAGACTTTCTCTAATTTCGAAACAAGCAATATGGCAGATTCCCATCGCCCAGTGGAAAATACTAGCCGCCACTTCTACAATACTAGTACGTGGATGCTAATGCTTCGCTCACGGCGACCCCGAATTACAAACATACCCCCAACATAACCAGTTACAGGGGCAGTTGGTTTCCCCTTCTACAATACTAGTACGCGGATGCCATCGCTCCGCTCAAGCGTCCCCTGCCCGCGGCGCACGCTCTCCCGCTTCGCTCACGGCGACGTCGATTTACATACGTACCCAACCTATTTGTTTACAGGGGGCAGTTGGTTTCCCCTCAGCCGGTTACAGGAGGCTAATGATCCGTATATTCTAGTGGTCACAGAAATGGCTGCCAGAAAGTTACGGGACCTCATTTTATGGCTAAACCTAAGTTAACCTCAGTCAACCTAACCCAACACTAGAACGCTCAAAAAATGCTGGCTTACCTTTAAGGCATGGTTCCTTTCGACAATGGCTAATCATCCAGAAAGCAGAAAAAAAGAAAATCTGAAATCCACACGACCGCGACATGCCAATTGTGTGGTTGCTATAACAACAGCTAGCCAAAACACGCCCTCTAACGTCGGAATCCATACAATACTGTTTTGATTCTGTCAGCAGATGGCGGCACAGCTTGCCACTTCCGTTGCATTGAACGGAAGGCGTACAAGGTTGCACTGTACGTAGCCACTGCGTTCTGGAAATGACAGAATACGAGACAGAAATGAAAGCAAAGACGCCCACTCGACTGAGCCTGGTTGCGAGCAATAAGAAGAACCTGGAACTATAAATCTCACCTAAAATGCGAAGCAAGAATACCACAGAAAAAAGAAAGAAGCACATGTAACTGAGGCAATTCCTTCATTTCACATTTCCTTAGGTCTTAAGAGATAACATAAAGGAGAGAAGTCTTCTCTTCAATGGATGGTTTTCAGCTTGTAAAGTGGCATGGTCAATAGACATCATTATAATAAATGAAAGAAAACTCTTTAACCACAACGAATAACAGAAAAATACAACCTGGATACGCGCATTTCGAAAGCACTGCTTTCATCTTTGGCAGGAATCCTGGACTCCGTGAATCCACTCAAGAGAAAGTGAACTGAAGTCAAACGACGGAAAAACGGTATTTATAGCGAAAATTAACGATAAACAAACCAATCCGAGAAGAATAAGTAAAGATACATTAATGGAAAAAGATGCAGGAGCCCTGATTGGTTAAAGTCGTCCACCAGTAGATTAGTGATGAATCACCATTCGGTCCTTTATCAGAATTAAGCAATTTATTCTGATTCGTTTGGATGACAGCCATGCTTTCGTATGCGTCCAGAAGATGTTTTTTATTAACAGATTGTACAAGAGTGAGGTTTTCTAATTTGAAATAGTGACCAGTGTCCAAAGAATGTTTGGCAATGGCCGACTGGCTGGCTCTTCCAAATCTTCTGTGTGCTGTATGTTCCTTGTATCTGGTCAAAATTTTCCTGAAAGTTTGTCCTTTATAACGTTTTTCACAATTCGAGCATCTGATATCGTAGATTCCTGATTTTAAATGGTCTGATATTTGGTCCTTGGGGTTTCCGAGTAAATTTTTTAATTGATTTGGGTTGCTGAAATTAAGAGAAATGTTGTGCGATTTAAAAATTTTTTCCAAATCTTTAACTAGGAACTTATTATAAGGTAGGGTGATAGTTTTGAAGTTTTTTTCCCTGATCGAAAACCATTTTCCTAAATTTTCTCTTTCTAACGAGAACATCAATGTTATTAGGGTTATAACCATTTTTAGCAGAGATAGCCTTAATTTTAGAAATTTCTTTTTTAAAAGTAATATCATCAAGAGGTAGATTGATGGCACTATCTATCATGAACACGAAAGTAGAGAGTTTTTGATTCCAAGGATGATTGGAATCTGCTGGAATATAATTTAATTTGTTTGACGGCTTTCTATATACGTCGAACACTAGTGAATTGTTTTTTCTTTCTATTAATAGATCCAAAAAAAGCAATTTTTGATCAATTTTAACCTCAAAAGTAAATTTAATAGTGGGGTAAAAACTATTAATATGATCAACGAAATCTTGGAGATGGCACAAATCGGTATCGAATATGGCGAAAATATCGACATATCGCTACCAGACAGTAGGAATATAAAAATTAGAGTTTTTGAGAATGTCCTCGAAGTTTTTAAGAAAAATCTCTGATAAAATAGGACTGAGGCATGATCCCATCGGGGTACCTCCTTTCATTTTGTAAAACTGGTTTTTAAATTGAAAGATATTATTGTTGGCGCAAAGTCTAGTTAAAGTCAACCAATCTTCTATCAAATGTGGTTGCACTCCATTGTTGATCAATATATCACGTAAAAATTGTAATGTTTCAGATATTGGTACATTAGGGAATAAGGACTCTACATCAAAAGACACCAGTATTTGTTTATTTTTTATTTGGACACCTTTAAGTTTATTAGCCAAATCCAAACTATTCGTAATCGAACTGTCAAACGAAGATAACTTTTAAGGTTTTAAAATATTTTGCTAAATATTTGGAAACATAATACAATGGGGTATTTATGTTTGACACAATAGGTCTCATTTTGTTTCCCGGTTTGTGCACTTTAGGCAGAGCATAAAGCCTAGGCATAGTAGGGTTTGATATAGTGAGAGAGGAAAGAACCTTACGTGGAATGACATTAGAACAATTCTTAATAGCGTTTTTCCGTCGTTTGACTTCAGTTCACTTTCTCTTGAGTGGATTCACGGAGTCAAGGATTCCTGCCGAAGATGAAAGCAGTGCTTTCGAAATGCGCGTATCCAGGTTGTATTTTTCTGTTATTCGTTGTGGTTAAAGAGTTTTCTTTCATTTATTATAATATTAATTATCCACATAATATTCTTTCCTTGGTTTTAAGACATCACTATAATGTTTTTCTACCATTAGTATTATCAATAGACATCAGCTGTTTTCATTAAATCTTCTGGAAAAAAAAAAAAAAAAGTGGAATTAGTTGATGTTAAATAATTTGATAATCAAAAACAGACAAAATGAGATAAAAATATACTACATTAGAACCTTGATTTTCCATTGTGTAATGGAGGGGAAGGGGTGACGGTTATTTGAAACTGACGGATTATCCATTTTATTTAAATAAACGGGATTAATAAGGTATGTATTATACACAAGGGCATAGTGCCTCTATGGAATAATAAATAAAGTAAACTGCGATTAAATAAGTCCAAGGGGATCATATGTAGCATCCTATAAAAGGAAGCTAAAGAAAGTGTAGTAGGCTTTATGTGTGTAAGTAATGCTTATTGAATAAAAAACATCCAATGCTGAGTGGCTGCTGAATTGTCTTTATTTTATTTAATTTTTTATTAAAATGTACAGCCTATCAAGATAATAATTTAACACGTGCCAATCCTCAACTTTGCTTAAATGTCATATGCTCGACACCTCTATCAATTGGGTTATCATTTATCAAACTTTCTGATGGTTAGATAAGCTTAGGAGAAATTCTCGATCTGTAAGCTGGGTTCCCGCCTCCCATTGGACTTTTCATCTTGACAAATTGGTTGTCTTTAAGGGAGCTGTCTAGGTGCTTATGATAGCCGAATTGGTAGAGGCATCAAGCATATGACATATTTACCTGTGTGTATTCTGCAATTGATTTTTCCCATCTTAAAAGCAGATGTTTGCTCACTCTTCAAAGAACAAATTAAAAAAATATGTAGAATGTTCTTGTATGTTCATAAATACCTTTAAAATCTAGACTGCATTTCCTTCATAGTGTTCGTTAAAAATTTTCAGGTTAGGTATGAATTGGCCTAGTGGCCATTTATCGTAATCTGTAGCTCTTCTGAACAGTGATTTTGTTTCAGCAAGCCATGCTACACACAGAAATTTCTCCATGGCGACATCTTTTTTTTTTTCATCTGAGCATTTCTGCAATAAACAAACAGAACAGATAAAATTTTGGAGTTTCTTTGTTAACAAGCTGAAAACGATAGAGGGTTATATTCAAACACTATTAAACATTGTTAAAGTACAAATCTTTTATGAACACCCTGTATTCAAAGGACAGGGAATGATAAAGTAAATTGCAATTAAACAAGTCCAAGGGGATCATAAAAGGAAACTAAAGAAAGGAGAGTAGGCTTTATGCTTGTGAGTAATGCTTATTGAATAAAAAACGTTCAATGTTGAGTGGCTGCTGAATTGCCTTTATTTTGTTTTATTTTTTTATTAAAATGTATAGCCTATCAAGAGAGTAATTTAACAAGTGCCAATCCTCAACTTTGCTTAGATGTTTTGACTTAACACAATAAAATCGCCAGTGTATAAAAGACATTTCTGCATCTGCTTCTTTGACAAAGACAAAATATTTAGAATTAAAAATGAAAATGGGAAAGAAAATTCCATCAGACTGGGCGTTACTGCCGAAAATTACGGTATATAGGAAATTTATAAAAGAATTGAAAAAAATTCCGTTACACAAAGTTTTCTGCACACCTCATTTAAAAATCACTGCTCAGCCACCAGCAAAGTCCTGTTTTTTATTGAGAAAATATGGAAGGACTAGAACATCAATGGGACAGAAAAGTATTAATAACAGCACGGATTACGTTAAGAAATATGAATATAATAACGGGCAAATCTATCTGTGTTTCACATTCCTATCCCACAAAAAAACAGGGTGACACAAAAAAAAAAAAAAAAGGGAATTTTTGAAATGCATAGTGGCAGCCTTGAGCAGGTGGCAGCATTGTGGGACAGTGACCTTGAGCAAGTAAGCACTGCCATTTTATAGTGCGTTTCAGAGCAACTTAACTGTATTGGAACAGTAACGCAACCTTTTCACGACCTGATATGACTTCGCATGGAAAAGTTGTTGTGATTGGTGAGAAGTAGCAACATCCAAAATGGCTGAAGCTGCTTCGTCTTCACTTCCAACGTTAGCCACCTCATCTTCACGTTATCCATCCTCAGAGGCAGCCATAACCACGCATTGATATTGGATCAACTTCATGTTATTCAGTCCCGTAACTGTTCTAACACAGTCAAGTTGCTCTGAAACGCACCATAGTAATCATGGATCAGTGGAACGGTCAACAGCATGCATTAGCCATAAAAATGTTTTAAAAACAGTGATAATTTGAAAGCTTAATGTTCCCTGCCCCCCTACATAGTCAGATTTGTCCGTTTGTGATTTTTTCTTGTGGGGCTATCTCAAGAGTAAAGTGTACACGACTTGACCAAGAACTCTGGACAAGTTAAAACAGAATTCAGGATGAAATTCACAGTATCCCAGCTGAGATGGTGCAGGAGTCAGTGAGGAATCTCAACAGCAGATTTCAAGAATGCATTCGTACAGGAAGTAATTTTTAAAAAATGATAAATTCCATTATTGTTTCGTAAATGGCAAGTATACGGGTTTCAATTACTTCAAAGGCATCTTATATAAAATAATAATAATAAATAAATAAATAAATAAATAAATAAATAAATAAGTTAGTTTTGGGCTGGCACATTTATTAGTAAAGTAATCGATTCTGAGGCTCAGTAATAGGTTATTAATCGTGATACCGATTAGTTAAAGCATGAAGAATCGAGCATTCACGATAGTGGATTGTTAGGGAGTATTCATTCCAGCGCTATTTACGTGCTTTTAGGACCCTTTTCGAGCGCCATGTTGATGACGTGATCAAACGACCGTAGCTCCCTCCATAGGTTGTAGCGGTAGCGAATATATAGGGTGAAAATTAATTCCACTGCCAAACTTGGAGAGGTAGTAGGGATAGTCGGAACAAACAACTTTTCTTTATGCCAGTTTTATGAGAAAAAATTATTTACCAACACAGAACAGTTACAGCAGTTGTTTAGAGTCTTTGTGTCGTTCCACACATGGCGGTTTTGGCAATTGAAGAGACTCACATTTGAACTATCTGCATGAGAGAGAGTAGCCTCATCAGCATAAAAGATAAAGAGGACGAAAGAGTGTGTGAAAGGTCATTTATAAAAAGGCTGAAAAGTAGCGGAGATGGTAATCGGGTAAGTCAGAGCCCGGGGAAAATAGTAACCCAGAGCTGCAACCTTGTATTGGGGGAGGGGGATTGTTTTATGTAAAACCGATGATATTGTTGGTAGGCTTCCGGAAAATATCGATCTCAAAATTCTTCTTTTCATTATTTTTATACGATTCAAATTTTTACTACTTTGTAGTATTTGTATTTGGGATTTTAAGAAATATACATATGTACAGTTGGCAGCAAAAGTAGCTAGCCTCCTTGCAGGGAAACATCCGCGTGGGGAACGCTAATGCAATTCCCATCACCCCTGTGCTGTCTACTGAAGTGCATTAACCCAAAAGAAAAATTTTAATGATCGGTGGAAATAGCAGCAACCCATAAGCAAAGAGTGCTTAACTTTTCACGATTTTAATATATTCAGTACAATTTCAGAATTCAACAGAATAAAAAAAGCCGAATACAAAAGAAGATTAGAAATCTATTACTATTTTTCAATTAATGTATTTTTATTTTTTTTTTAATTTAACATATCACTAAAATTAATTCAGTCAAATTCAATCAAATTAATTGAATGAACTTAATTAAAGTATAACACTTTTAATTAGCTTACTTAAACTGCAATAGTAATTGTCAAAACTTATGTATTATTGCTGAAATTTTTTTCCACATTACCACTTAATAATCCATTACATCTTGTATGGATACAGTGTTCATTTTAGAAAAACAAAATTGACTTTTATTTTTGAACGGTGAACAGTTACGAGCTATACACTACACTAAGCGCCAAAGTTCATATAAATACAAGATTCCAACCTAAGAAAAGATCCATTGTGAGTGGATTAATACTTTATCCATTCACCTCCTACTTCCACGACTTTCCTAAGTCGTTCAGGCATTGACAAAGCTAGGTCTTCACAAATTTCTGTTGAATGACGAAGACTTTCCCACAAGCGCTGTGCTTGATCAAAAACAGTCACTTTGTTCCGACCACGAGGATTGTCCCACTCCCAGTGACGAACCATTATCCCCCATAAATTTTCAATAGGGTTTAAGTCTGCTGCTTTTGCAGGCCAAGGAAGTAAACGAATCTGTGGGTGTTCAGCAAACCAGTGTTTTATTTTGTGACTTGTGTGGATTGGACTGTTGTCTTGAACCATAATAATTTCTTCTTCAGGTGAAAACACAGAATGGACAGTTGGTAGCAATAAGTTTTCTAGAATGTCTATGTAGACGTCAGCAGTGAAACGGTTCTCAATCAGCACCAGTTCTCCTGGACCAGCTGCACTCATCCAACCCCACACATTGGCAGTCGCGTGTCCGCTACGTGCAATTTTTGCTATATTGGAAGGCTTATAACGTTCGCCACGACGTCTGTAACAGTGCAACTGTCCATGGCAATCAGAACTAAAAGTTTTCTCATCCGTGAAGATTACCGTTTTCCATTCTTCTGCGTTCATTGGCAAATGTTCCAACACAAATCCAAGACGGGTTTCTCGGTGTTGCTGCGTTATCATTTCCTTTACAGCTGGAAGATGATGATGAAGCCCATTTTCTCTCAAACGTCGACAAATGGTATCAGTGCTTGTCGCAATTGCCAACGATTCTCTTATTTGAACAGCATTGTTTAGTGGCTGTGCCAACAATTCATTAGCTATCGCCTCATCCTCAGCAGCAGCAGTGGTCCTTGGTCTTCCACTCTTTGGGCGCCTAGATAAGTCTCCTTCTTCCCATCTTTGAATCCACAAGGAAACAGTAGAGTGATGAAGTCCTGAGATAATAGATAACGAAAAACTCATACACATCTGCAATAATTCTGTGTAAAAACTGAAACGCCAAAGGCGATGTCCGCCGAATTATTTATTTCTTTTTTGGTAATCTGGATTTTACGCTCAGAAATCTTGGATGCGGTTGTGAATGCTCATGCTGAATTTAAATTAGGCATATTTATACAACATAACGACAGCCGTTTATGAACAGGCGATTAAATAATTAAGTATCCACTAATGAATTTCATTTCTTTATGTTACAGTCTTTTTTATAAAAGAATCTGTTACCAATTAATAGATATAAAAAGAGTTATTGTTTCTGCTGGTTATATAAAACATCCAACTACTTAATAGTGGCGACTATCATAACATAAACATCTGAAATTACCTAGCAAGTTTCTAGCAATTTGCCGCTTAGTAAAACCACCCGTGTTCCATAATGCTACAATGCTCCCTTTCATTTCTTGAGAAATCGGCCCATTAATTCTCTCCATTATAGAAAATATTGAAGAAATTGAATAAAAACCAACTTTTCACATCCAGGTTTAATCTTTGTATTCTAATTTCAACGATTAAATTAAGAGTGATTTTTTTTTCTTTTGGGTTAACACACTTCGGTAGACAGCACGGGGGTGATGGGAATGCTGTTGAATGGCAATAGCAATCCCCACGCGGATGTTTCCCTTCAAGGTGGCTAGCTACTTTTGCTGCCGACTATACCTCTTTTTTAGACTATAGGGCCGTGGTCTTAAGTGCAAATAGTTTTTAGACACTATAAAGCTTTCAAGTGTTTTTTCAAGTATTATAAATTATTGGATTTTTGAAATTCTTTCTTGGGATTCTTAAAGATCATCAAAAATGTAAATATACCTAACATTTTATAGAATAGGAACGTCTGTAAGACTCACCCTCTATCTCTTTATCTTCTTCGATAAAATTGAATTCAAACTTTAAAAGTTCCACACTTTCAGTGTCTCTGTCCAAAGAATAATTTAATAGAGTACAGAAAAGCATTAACATTGTTAATAAATACTCTACCATGGAAACATTGTAAATGCCTTCCTAAATGTAGAATTTTTGCACCCTCTCTAAATATAATGGATCTTGGATATTCGGATTTTCATACAAAACTCACTCTAGTGCTTAATATGATTCCCATCCTTGGTGAACTGTGCTTCATTAGAAAACAAAAGTTCACCAAACGCGCGATAGACAGCAACATTCCAAAGATACCAGTCGGCAAAGTGCACACGTAGTTGGTAATTGTTAGGCCACAAAGCCTGCACAGTTTGTTCGTGGTATGGATCTTGCCCATTGCCATGCATGACGTTCCAGACAATTGACTGACTGGTCCTCACAGCATGTGTGACTGCACGGGTGTTTGTTGAGGGATCCTCTGCAAACAGTTGCAGTATCTCCTCTTCCACACGTCCTATTCTCACAGTCTTGGAGCACCAGCATCTTGTCTACGGAGAAGCAACATCCCAGTTTCTCTCAAGTGCCAGTCAGTGGAGACAAATATGGAACGACAAGGGTGTTGTCTACCTGGGAATCGCTCTTGGTAAAGTCGTTCAGCTTTTCTTGCATTATCGCAAGCCTCGCTGTAGATGAGATCCATATCCGCCATCTCTTCAGCAGAGTATTCAGCCATGACTTACGCAGACAATAATGGAATGTTGTGTAAAGTCACGTCTGTGACAATGATTGGTCCCTTCATCAGAAGGTGTTTGCCCATGCTTTGATTATGCTTAATGTGCACAAGTTGGCAATTTATTTGTTGCAAGTGCTGTAACTGTACTGTGTTGGTAAATCAATTTTTCTCTGTATAAAGAAAAGTTGTTTGTTCCGACTATCCCTACTACTTCTCCAAGTTTGCCAGTGGAATTAATTATCACCCTGTATACATACCGTATTTTTTCGAATATTGGCCACATTCACCTTAGGCCGCAGCCGCAATTTGACGGTGGAACGAAAAAATAATTTTTTATAGGCCGCGATTCACATTAGGCCGCAAAAAAACTTGGCCTAAAAAGATCGAAATACTTCGTTTTAGCATCCCACAGTTACTTAAATAGTAATTTAGATACCAGTTACATTATTTATATAACCTTCTAAATTGTTTTAATTATATTTAAAGAAACTTTTATAAATTTATTATTGAAATGTGTAAATAATAGTAATTTGATTTTAATGAGCGAGTATAACTTTTATTTCATCAGCGGCAGCCATGGCTCTATCAACGAAGTGCCGACCAATGGCATGATAGAGCATTCTATGACATCACAACACCTTAGAGCGTAGCCAATGAGATTCGACCTTGGAGTAGAGTCGGCCAGCAGAAGGAATGAAATCGCCGACGATTAGCTTTAACAAATGAATTTCTTAATAATTTATGAATGAAAATATATGTGACTGGTTAGTTATTGTTCTAAAGGATTAGAAGATTAATTTCACTGTTAGAAAACGATTGAACAAAGGCTGGATAATTTAAAGCCATCAACTCAAATCAACAGTATTTTTATCGGATTATTTTTGCCGATCTACGATCGATTTGCCTTTTCAAAAAGTATAAAATATAATAGAAGTTTCCTATAAAAAATCGCTACCTCAAAGCAAAAATGTTGTATCTACGTAAGTAGGATTGTTGGTAATTGGTACTTTTGTGTTTGACTAATTTTGAAAAATGTATGGGTACCTTGACTTATAAGGATGGTATCGTAAATTTCTTATTATTTCTGTTAATCCATACAGGGCTTTGCAAATGTTCTGTTACACTTGTGACGACCCTCAAAGAAATGGACACGACGATGTTCACGATGCAGTTAGACATTTTTTATTGTGCCATCATGTAGAATAACATTGGAATTAGTCATTTAATAACATTGTAGCCACCATCTGCATCGAGAACCCCCTCCAGACGAGGCCAAAAAGCCTTGCAAACTTTGCGAATGTAGTCCTTCCTCCACACGGTTAACAGATGTTTTCAGCTCCTCGACATTGCTGACGGACCTTGCAGGCCTTCCCCTCGACATGCGCCCGCACGCTGTAGTCGAGTGAATTGAGGTCTGGCGACTGCGGAGGCCAAAAGCCCTTCGACCAGAAGGTCATGTTGGACCCCAACCAGTTTTGCACAGTGTTGGCCGTGTGGGCAGGGGCACCGTCCTGTTGAAAGATATAGTCCGCATTTCTTCACCCAGGGAAGCACTTTTGTGGCCAAGATGTCCTTGTAATGAGCCGCCGTTAGCCGGTATCCACTTGGGAACCACATGGGTGGCATTTTCTCGCCATTCGACGCCACGATTCCGAGCATCATCACAGAGGCCGGGTGCTTGGTTGTAGACACGTAGCAGACCTTGGAGATGTCCTGGCCGAAGCTTACCACGCAGTCGTTTTGCTTGTTGATGACAGGATCGACCGTGAAGGTCTTTTCATCAGAGAAAATGACAATTCGCTCGCCATGACTCTTCGAGTCAATGAGAAGACGGCGACAGCGCTCCCGACGTTGTTCCCGTATCCGATCCGTCAGCAGAGGCCTCACGCTCTTTTCACTTTCTTCTTTGACCGCTCTGGACACTGTGGACACCGAAATTTTCTTTTTCTTTGCGAGCGCAGTCATTTTGAGCATTGGGTCTTGTTCGAAGGCTTTTCTCACAGCCAAACGGTTGACGACTTGAGGTCTACCTGAACAAGGTTGATCTTTAAGGTCTCTCCCATTCTTGAGCCTGTCCGCAACTCATCCGGCTGACTTTGAGGAGCTTGGCAATCTCGGACTTCATGTGGCCCATGTGCAGGAGAGCAGCGATCTCTACTCGTTTCGTTTCCATCGCTTTTGTCGTGGACATTAGGATCACTCAGAGGTTAACACGTAATTTCCAATATATTATTTGATCCTTTTGTCGAAATGGAATTATCCAAATCATGAGCAGTCCATTTTTTGGGGGATGTAAAGAGTGTAACAGAACTTTTGCAAAGCCCGGTATATATATTATAAATCAGAGTCCGTTGGAACGTTTGTCTTTTTACAACTCAGAAAGTAGTCAACGAATCTCCACGAAATTTTCCATGTACGTAGTTAGTGTCACCGTGCCCTCAGAAGGGTACTTTTTATACCGTGTTTATATAAATTTTTTAAGTTATTCTCTATTTTCCGAAAATTTGAATTGTTTTTAAAGTATGTCACTAGATGGCGATACTATCTTATCGAACAGTTGAATAGGCTTTTAACAATAAAATTTAACTATCGTATAACATAACAAAACTGTCAGCTCGCAGCCGACTATTACGTGTTCAGCAACAAATACGCAACATCAGCTGACAGTTTTGTTACGTTGTACGAGCGTTAAATTACATTGTTAAGTTTGAGAAGTAGCTACATTCATGCAATAGAGGGGACTGAAGTCGCCAGGAAGTCGCTTATTCCATAAATACAGGGTGTAACTAAAGGTGTGTTACAAACTTTGGGGAATGATAGAACTGGTCAAAATAAGCATTTTTTGTTCTATGAACATTGGTCCACAACTGCATTGTTTAAGAGTTATAGCAACTGTTCAAAATGACGCCCTTCAGCGTCAATGCAGGCTTGCATTCGTCGCTGTACGTTGCAAGACACCCGTTGCAGCATCTGCTGGGAGTCCCTGATGTTGTCTGTTAATGAGTTCCTCCACTGAATTAACCATTGTTTCGTACATCAGGGACTTTAGGTGGCCCCACACAAAGAAATCCAATGGTGTTAGGTCTGGTGATCGTGGTGGCCAGGTAACTGGACCACCCCGTCCATTCCAACGATCGCCAAACGTATTAGTGAGGAAGGCCCGGACATGCTGTGAGAAATGTGGAGGTGCACCATCATGTTGGAACCACATTACTTGACGGATGTTAAGAGGTATGTCATCCAACAGTTCAGGCAGCAGCACCTGAAGAAAGACGAGGTAGGTTTGTGCATTCATACGAGCTGGGAGAATGTACGGCCCAACAATACCAGCCCACACGTTGACAGAAAATCGTTGCTGGAAGCGCCTTGTCGAAATGGCATGTGGGTTGATACGGTCCCAAACATGGATATTCTGGTGGTTGAAAATGCCTTCCCTGGTGAAGGTTGCTTCATCAGTGAACAGCACCTGCTGTGGGAATGCTGGTTCCTCTCTACAACGTGCAAGAAGCCATCTGCAGAATGCCATACGTGGTGCAAAGTCAGCAGCTCCAAATGCTTGCACTTGTTGCATACGAAACGGATGAAACAGTTGGTCATGCAGAACTCGCCAAACAGACATGTGATCTGTGTTCATGATGTGTGCAAGCGCATGGGTGCTACATGTTGGTCTTTCGTGAACTCTACGAAGCACAGCTTCTTCGAATTGAGCAGTACGACGGGTGCGAGCGTGACCATGCTCTCCACGCATCACAGCTACACTTCCTGTTGCTCGTAGACATCGCACAAGCCGAGCAAACATTGTGTGAGCTGCCCGACGACGTTGTGGAAACTGCCGTCTGTACAGACGACAAGCAGCCCTTCCATTACTGTCTGCAGCACCGTACACTAACATGTCAGTGCACTCGTTAAAGGTGTAGTCCATATCCGGATGCGATCACATACGTTAGATTTTTTAGTGTGCAGGATCTGCTTGCATGGTAATGTGATGGTGTGGTGATGTTACTTTAAAAATTTACATGACCATACCATAATTCAGAAAGGGGTGTGTCATAAGCCTGCATTGATGCTGAAGACGTCATTTTGAACAGTGGCGATAACTCTTAAACAATGCAGTTGTGGACCAATGTTCATAGAACAAAAAATGCTTATTTTGACCAGTTCTATCATTCCCCAAAGTTTGTAACACATCTTTAGTTACACCCTGTATAGCAATCCAATTGATGACTACAACAATGGAATTTGCGCGTGTGCACAGACCAGGGGATTAAAAGACCACGCTAAAATCTAGTGATTTACTATTGTAATTTTAATTTAACATATTAATATTAATTTTTTAACTAATATTAATATTTTTTCGTTTATAGAAGTAAAATCACAATATAATGATTAAAGAGATCATAGCTTAAATTTGCAACATTTCATTATTCAAACCATTGTCATATTTTAAAAATACCATAAATACTATATTAAGTGCCCGGGCGCTTATTTGCAAAAATTCAGCGGACCCCCAGGTGCTTAATGCAGGCGGGCCGGTATTACAGGTCCGGCGCTTATAAAATTCTACACAACTGTGATGGATACTATTATACAAAATTCTCGCCCTTCTCCTTCATCTTGCTCCTGCTCTGTTTTCTATTTCCTTTAGGATCAATGCTAAACTGTTTGCCTGTAGTCTCTGTAGAATAGTTTTCAGCCTACTTTACTGTTGCGAGATTAAAATTGATGCTATAACTGTGAAGTTTTCATTTTTCATCAGCTATGTTGCTTGACTGAATCCAAAATTAAAAGCAAGAAATTAGAAGACAATCATGCTGGTATCTAATTTCTGGTTTACCAGTGGCATTTGGGAGAGCAAACATTCCCGTGAGAAAGCAGCAAGAGAAGAAAAATCCACAAAATGAACTAAAATAAGTGCCCGGGCGGTTATTGAAGGCCCGGCGCTTATTTGCAAAAATTCAGCGGACTCCCAGGCGCTTAATGCAGACGGGCCGGTATTTCAGGTCCGGCGCTAAATACCGTATTTACGGTAGACCCAGAAACCTGCCAGTATACTTGAAGTGTGAAGGTCTGCCTTCAAGAACCGTCATGGTCGAAAATGAGCAAAATACATGGCTAAACATGAGGGTAACTGATTAATAATTCTTACACACTCCGATCCGGGAAAGATAAGTTTATATTTCGTTAAATTTATATTTGAAGTATTTTACAATATTTTATAAACAATTTTTCGAACATGGTTTCAATTTCGTTTCGATCATCTTTCGGTACGTATTTTCGATTTATGGTTGTGGAAAGTGATTTCGATCATCTTTTTCGTGTCCACTTGTTCGGTTGTATGCGAAAACTTTGAGGAATGGTTTTGAATTAATTATTCCTCGGCCCCAAAATCGTCAAAAACAAAGAAGCCACACAGCTAACAACACCACAGCTCGCTCCTGCCCAGAACTGCCATGGCTGCAATTGGCTTCACTTTGGTGGCAATGTTAACAATAGGATTCGGAACCTACCTTTAATATCCGTCATTGGAACAATCAGCCCGAGCAACGCCCGACGGGCAAATCAGCTAGACTTTTGTTTTCAAAGGATGTCACTAGATGGCGATGTTAGACGAAGAATGTTTCATTTTATTCAATTCTTCCAGACTTTCAAGGTCGCAGGTATATATTTTCAGGCAGCTTGCTTCTCTCATGATTTGTTATACGTTGTTTGCTCCCGGGTGTCCAGCTGTCGAAATATACATATTTCTGCGCCACAGGGAAAGACAACGGTTGTTTACTGAAATGGACGTGAATGCACAACTACTTTACAATCCATGCCCAGCTTGCCTGTGTAGCTGATTCATTTATCTTACCATTTTTTTCATTATTTACTTTTGGATATTGTAACGTTCCAATGGAAGTTAGTTATTGCATCCGACGGAAAGGGGGAGAGTGAAGGTTTTGTTTTACGGGTCATTGTGCGTTTTCTGGGTTCGTTATACTGGAGAAGTGGGTGGGGTAGTACGATTTACGGGTACGGAAGCGTCAATAGTATGTTTGGATGTTATTTTGTGTTAGTAAATGTTAAATGGTGCGTTTTATGTTAGAAAGTTGTCTTTTGTTGAGCGTTCTGTGGAGTGAGTATGTTGTTATGTAATGAGTTTGTTGTCGTTATGAGCGGTTGTTGCGACGGATTGTGGAAAAAGCGTATGAGAGTGAATTTTGAATTGTTGTCGTATTGTCGTTGTAAGTGTATTGTTTCGTAGAGTTTTGTATATGTTTTTTTGTTTTGTTTTAAAATAATAATAAAGAGGTTCTTCTCTTTTGAGAAAAATTTTTTTTTTTTGGTTTCGAAACGTGATGGCGTACGGACATAGGCCTTCCGTGTGCGTTTTATGGAAAATAGTTTACCGCTTAACAAGTATGGTATTTGATCTAATGTTATCCTGTATTATTAGAATTCTATAGACTATAAGAATTAATTGCTACTTTGTTTTTGACTTTTGGAAAATGTTTTGTGTCGTTGGCTGTTTGTTCACGAGTCATGGGAGATAGTGAATGGAACGTCGTAGCGTATGTCTTCTAAGATGAACCATGGCAATCCTACTCTTCTAAGGGAAGCGCCCTAGTCATGGGTGATTTTTACAAGTATGTCTGGATGGGCTGAATGCCCGTAATTGTTGATGTCGTCGTACTTGTGGTGAGTGACAATTTTGTTTATCCCGCCGGTATACGTAGGAAGCGTAGTGAGTAGCTTTATCTTCAGCGTGCCGCCGAACCTCCCGGCGTCGGCTCCGCTTTAGTGCAGAACTCACATTTGAAATTACCTGGGTGCCGCATAGGAAAACGAGAACACTCTGAAACTGTAAGGTTGCATCGTACAAATGTCATGTGTATTAGTATGATAGAATGTCTCTTGTAAACTTAATAATACTAAGAGCTTCTGATCTTGTAAGCACCACGCTTAAAGTGAGAACCAGTTGCACAGGGCAGCAACGCACAGGGATTTAAGGATTTGGGTGAATGGAAAGGCCCTCTCTTGTTTCTGCTCGGCAGCTTGTATACGCCGGAGCACGAAGGAGGAGATTATCCCTTCACCTCAGTAGGCTTGCAGGAAGGGTGCTGCGCCAGCCAAGAGGGGTTACAGCTCCTCCCCCCTTACTCGCCCATAAAGGAGGTGCAGTGCGTGTGAGGACGTATGTTTACTGCCTATTTCGGGGGCGTGGCGCTCTTGAGCCGCTATATTCGGGGACTCAAATTTTGTTTGTTCCATGCGTAACATTGCTGCCCTTTTGTTGCAAACATGAGTCGTTCGCACATGCCATGGGTGCCCACATGAGAGAAGGCAACTTGTTGATCATTGTCTCTACTGTTAGTATTAATGTATGAAGGGGCCCCTGAAAATTTGTTCGATTAAGTTTAAATATGCGAAATAGTACTGTGTATTGATTTGGCAATAGTATGTTGAATAAAGGAGTTGAAATGGCAAACATCTATCACAGTGTCAGGTTTGTTCCCTAACTTTTGGTCTCGAACCTTTGACTTCACAACCCCGTGCAAAAGAAATTGTGGTAGGTGTAGTGGGAGTTTACACCTATGGGGAGGGAGGTCACAATATATAATTTAATTTTCTTTTGTTCCCATTTCATTGTTCATAAATCATCATTTTTGGTTTAAAATGATTATGAAAGGTTTGGAGAAGGCTTTCTCCTTTTCTTGCATTTCGTTCATACTTTGTTAATCATAGTTCAATTTTTAACATAAACAATCATTAAAAAATTACTCAACGGATCTTTTCAATAAGTAATTTCTGGGTAATATTGCTAGTTTCAAGGATAAATGTACAATGTTTAGATACAATGGACGCAGATACAACATTTTTGTTTTAAGAAGAACTGGAATAATGAATTTACAACAATTTCATTTGTTGGCTAGATGCAATTTCCTGTTAGATATTAGTATAACCAACTTTTTCAAAATGTAGCCTCGTTTTCATAATGTCGAGAACCAACCAGAACTCCTATTCAACAGATTTGCAGATACGACATTTTTGCTTTGAGGTAGCGAAATATAGGAAGCAAATATAAGGGAAAATAGACATAACATAGATGGATTGTATTGGTTATCGACCAAAAATTATCCCGCTATAAAAAAAAAAAAAAAAAAAAAACGGCGAAAAATAATACTCATCTACAACTGTGAATTCAGGAGCAGTTTTTTTTTGGTGGAGGAGAAGGGCTAATCTTTATTAATAGAAGAAAGAGAAATTCAACTCTATCGTACGAGACAATTGTACTAATTTATACAAAATTTGGTTAAATTGAACTATCTGCACAAATCGCGAGATGACTTATTCCGCAAACTGAATTGTCGCGATTCCTGTAACCGGCCGGGGGGAAACCAACTGCCCCCTGTAACCAAATAGGTTGGGGTATATATCAATTATTTGCCCCCGGAGGGGGACGTCGTAGACAGAACGCCGAAGGCGTTCGAGTAACGGAAAACAGTGACCGGCGAGGCCCGCAGGGCCGAGAGTGAGACTTGCGTTTGCGATTTGACTCGCGATTTGTGCAGATAGTTCAATTTAACCCAAAATTTATAATAAAGTAGAGTCGAATTGTTGTTTGCTTTTTTTTATTAATATATAATACCCCCCTCCCGAACTGAAATGAGAAGTACCGTCAATAACGTCGTAAGCGTAATGATTTTTGGTCGATAGTCAATACATGTACATACATCTATCTTTGATCAATAGTCAATAAATATTTTATATTTGCTTCCTATCTTTTTATAGGAAACTTCTATTTTATACTTATTAAAAGGTAAATTGATCGTAGATCGGCAAAAATTATCCGATAAAAACAGTCGATTTGAATTGATGGCTTTAAATTATCCAGCCTTTGTTCAATCGTTTTCTAACAGTGAAATTAATCTTCTAATCCTGCAGAACAATAACTAACCAGTCACATATATTTTCATTCATAAATTATTAAGAAATTAATTTTTAAAGCTAATTGTCGGCGATTTCATTCCTTCTGCTGGCCGAGACTACTCCAAGGTCGAATCTCATTGGCTACGCTCTAAGGTGTTGTGATGTCATAGAATGCTCTATCGTGCTATTGGTCGGCACTTCGTTGATAGAGCCATGGCCGCCGCTGATGAAATAAAAGTTATACTCACTCATTAAAATCAAATTACTATAATTATTTACACATTTCATTAATAAATTTATAAAAGTTTCATTAAATACCGGGTGGGCAAGAAATAACGTGAGGTGTTCAGAGCTCGCTAGCGGGAATTCTATTAGGCCAAATGCAGTACATTTTGGTGTATATACTTAGTGGAACATGCAGTTTCGATTTCTGCAAAAAAAAAAAAATAGTACCAAAAGTCGCCATAGGGGGCGCTTATTTCAAGAAAACAATGAATACCTAATTGTCAAATGAACAAATACCGTACAAGCCAACTTTAGTAACAACAATAAACAATGTTTTATTTTTAATTACAAATGTGTTTCAATATGACCACCAGTGTGCTGTTACAATAGCTGCATGCGGTACACGACATTTTCTACGGCAGCTCGCAGCATATCTGCATTAATTAGTCTGATATGTAACATTATTTGATCCTTTAAGGTTGAGAGGTCAGGAACATGTGCTTGATACACAAGGCTTTTCAAATATCCCCATAACCAAAAATCACAAGGGTTGAGATCAGGCGACCTGGGTGGCCTACCATGGGAAATGTCTGAAAAACGTTCTCGCAAGATCTGCTGCACCTGACGTCCGATGTGCGGTGGCGTCATAAAAATGGTAGAATCCAGACAACCCTTTTACTGCAATCGTGGTATCACAAAATTCTCAAGCATATCGGCATACCTGGCAGAATTGACGGAACAAGTCACCGGTCCACGGGGACGGATTTTTTCAAAAAAGTACGGGCCGATGATGAAAGAAGCAGTAAAGCCGTACCATACTGTTAGTTTCGGTGAATACATAGGAGTTGGCAGACACACTTGTGGATTTGATGCAGCCCAAATACGGCATTTGTGGGTATTGATATCACCATTCAAATAAAAATGTTCCTCATCACTCCATAAAATTTGCCATGGCCATGCATCATCCACTTTCATATGTGCTAAAAACCTCAACGAAAAGTCAATTCGGGTACGTTCATCTCCAGGAAGCAATTGTTCAACAGGTGTGAGTTTATAGGGATAAAATGTCAATATCTTATGCAATATTTTCCTCACCGTCGAATATGGGATATCTGTTTGGCGTGCTATTGCGTGTGCACTGCTGGTAACCTGCACAGTAGTCATCTCCTGTTCCATAACAGCAGTTGCAACTTCTTCAACGTGTTGCTGCCTGATTCGTTTGCGTCCCCGGCCTGGTTGCACTCCTAGAGTTCCGGTAGATTCAAATCGTTCAATCATTTTCCGTAAGTTAGTTATGCTCATCAGTCCTCTTCGTAACGTTTTCAATCGCCGGAATTCACGAAGGGCAGCACTTGCATTGTCGCTCTTCTGATAAAACAACTTGACTAAAAACGCCCGGTCAGGCAGAGTAAGCGTCATCGTCAGGCCATTCGTTCGTGAATAATGGGAAATCCTCAGCCTTGCCTTTTATTGTCATGATTGCTCAACATGGAACGCGCTTATGCAAATGTATTCATTGTTTTTTTGAAATACGCGCCCCCTATGGCGACTTTTGGTACTTTTTTTTTTCTTTTTTTTTTTTTTTTTGCAGAAATCGAAACTGCATGTTCCACTAAGTATATACACCAAGAATTCCTGCTAGCGAGCTCTGAACACCTCACGTTATTTCTTGCCCACCCGGTATAATTAAAATAATTTAGATAGTTATATAAATAATGAAATTACTATCTAAATTACTACAACCCCTGGCAATAAGTATTTGATCATGCTGAGTAAACAAGCTGAGTTATGATTGATTATAAAAAATTTAAATAAAAATAAGACATATAAAAATGTTTTTAAATTGTTATTTATTCCATAGCTTTTGAAAACACTGTAAAAAAAGAATATTCCTTAATGTGAAAACTATGGACAGAAAATAAATATTATTGGAAGACCACCTTGGAAAAAAGTATTTGTTCAGGGCACTTTAAGGAAATAAGTATTTGTTCACTATTGTTAAAAATGGAATAAACCTTTAATGGGATTGTCCATTACAATTGACAGAAGGTAGATATGACCGGGTTTACAAATGCAAATAAGTTTCATTGTTGTCCTTTCTTTTTGACACTCAAAATGCCTAAAACAAGAGAATATAGTGAAGAAGAGAAAAAGTTGATGATAAAGCTAATTAAGGAAGGAAAATCACAACGAGAAGTTGCCACAATAATTGGATGTGCTCAAGGAACTGTGGGGTTATATGTGGAAAAAATACAGAAGCAACAACTCTGTTTCTAATAAGAAGAGAATTGGTGCACCACTCAAGGCAACAAGGAGAGATGATCGAAAACTCAAACAGATAGCTCTAAAAATGAGATCAGCATCATCACGAGAACTAAATACACAGTGGAGGAAATCGGGTGTAAGCGTATGTGATCGTACAGTTCGTAATCATCTGAACAAGCTTGGATTCCATCGAAGAAAAGCAAAGACAAAACCGAAGTTGTCTGCCAAACAGATTGCAGCACGATTAAAATGGGCAAAATTGTATAAAGACTGGGATGTCAACGATTGGAACCAAGTCATCTTCAGTGATGAATCTAGAGTGTGTTTCGGCTGTGGTGATGACAATGGGACATTTGTATGGTGCCGAGCATCTGAAAAATTTTATCCCGACTGTTTGGTGAGGTCTGTCAAATTTGTGAAAGGACTTATGGTATGGGAATGTATCACATCCAGGGGCATCGGTGAATTATGCATTGTCCATACAACAGTGAATGCAGATATTTATCTTGACAGTTTGGACAGTTTTCTGATGAAAACAATTGAAGGTAAGTTTGGTGACGATCCGGTTGTATTCCAAGATGACAATGCATCGTGCCACCGAGCTAAGAAAATCAAAGAATTCTTGAAAGAAAAACATATTAAAACATTAGAATGGCCTGCAAATAGCCCTGATATGAATATAATTGAAAATGTGTGGGCAGAACTAAAAAAGAAGATACATTCCAAACATCCAGAAAACATATCAGAATTGTCAGATGCAATTAACAGTTCATGGAAAGAAATAGATCCATTATATTGTAACACATTATACCAATCTATTCCAAGAAGAATTCAAGCTGTGATCAAAGCTAAAGGCAATGCTACTCAATACTGACATTGTTTACAAGCAGTGAACTGTGATGTTGCTCCTATTATGCAACAATGTGTTATGTTATGGGGTCTCACAGTTAGTGATAACTCATAAGCACATCTCGCAATAGCAGAGAACAATCATTAATTTCTTAGCTTACCCAACAGTTATATTTCATTAATGTGACAAACACAAGTCAAATTCCACTAAATAGTGTTAAATATAAAAACGTTTGTATAGAAGATTCCTTCCCTGAGGCTAAGTTGCAACAAACTACCCACCCAGGTAAAAGACCCACTTCACTCCCTTTCTCAGAGTTAAATTTATTTCTTTTATTATGTGTTGTGCCTGCAATAACTTTTTCTTCTTAACTATAAATAACTGTCAACATTAATTATATAACTGCCTAGAATCAATGTTCATTTATGATCAGTTCTAAAAGCAAGAATTCAAAATTCAAATACTGTGATCAATTGTAAAAGGGAAATGAACAATCCATTATGATAAAATGTAAATGTGTTATTTTATTTATTTAAAAATTCAAATTGGCAAATTCAGAATAATAATCAAAATGGAATAGAATGATAAGAAAGTAGCTACAAATATTATTGAAATTCAAGCAATCAAACTTTATGATAAACATCAATGCTTAATGCGAAGCTTTCCCCAGAATAAACTTACGCGCGCAAAATTATTGTTCATTTACGTTCTTATACTCTCTCTCTCTCCCCTTTAAAGATCGAAGAGAGCTCAGTTAAACTTTAATTACGAAATGTAAATTCACTTGCCACTTATCTGTGTTTTGTGTTCACTGTCATGCACCAGGACTGTGTGATGGAACATTTGATGAACGTCTTCATTCACGATGTTGATCGTTGGGGCCCATTTCATGGATCGTTACGTTTACTCCCTTGATGTGATGTTGCTCTGGTCATCATCGGAGACGCCGATTCTGCTGGTTTCTTCCCCGTAGAGCTTGGCCGATGCTGGTCCTCCACCCCACGGCTGCTGCCACCGTTACCTCGTGGATTCACAACTCGCTTTTCCTTTCGTCGATTATTCACTCGCAAGTGACCTGGTTGATCCTTGCGTCATGACACTTATATCTGTCACCTGGTTGAAACGCCTTCAGTTAGATCTGAAAATGTTTCTATGAACCTGGTTGACCTGCCTTTGTTGGGCTTCGATGTCACTAAAGTTCCTGTACTTTAGTTTCGATTCCGCCATTTGTGGCAACGGTTTCACGCATGAGTATCCTTCAGTGAAACTCTCATGACAACGTGTTTTATCTTCACAATTGTTCGTCTGAAGGGACTGATGTCTCAATCATGTAATCATGTATTGAACACATCATTGAGAAGACACATTTGACATGCTAATCGACATGACAGGACTCAGTTATTTGAGACCTCCCACCATCGAGTGCACACGTGCGAGAGAGATGAAAACAGACAACAGAGAGAGACCAAGGGGAGAGCCGTTTCCCCCCTTTTATAAACAATGCTCGCTGCACGGGAAAGCCTTAAACCGACCAATCATTGCTCTCGACTGCACCAAGAAAAAAAAGGTTCGTTCATGAGAAGCTTTCGTTTTGGAAAACAAAGCAAGCAGTGCTTTAAAAAAAATCGTTGTTGCTTAGCAACATGCTTTTGAACTTTCGTTTCTCTCTTTTTGCACACGAAACAAGTGACGCTCTAATCTTGGTGGGTCGGACAATGAGAGATAGGCTTAATAATTTTAAGACTAAATACATTAAATTGTAAACAAGAGAAAAAAACACATAATAAAATTGAATGCAAGATAAATATAAAAGGAATAAAATTGATAGGAACTGATCATAAAGTCAGGTTAAAATGAATTCAAATGAATAAATTTGCATTTGAAATCATGTGACATCACAGATAGGTCACAGAACAAATACTTATTTCCTTAAAGTCACCTGAACAAATACTTTTTTCCAAGGGTGGTCTTCCAACAATATTTATTTTCTGTCCATAGATTTCACATTAAGGAATATTCTTTTTTTCTTTTTTTTTTTCTTTTTTAAAGTGTTTTCAAAAGCAATGGATTAAATTACAATTTAAAAACATTTTTACATGTCTTATTTTTATTTAAAATTTTTAGAATCAATTATAACTCAGCTTGTTTATTCAGCATGATCAAATACTTATTGCGAGGGGTTGTATATAATATACTATGGGACGCTAAAACGAAGTAGTTTGATGGTTTTTCTTTTTGTTCTATCCAGAATTACCGAAAATGATTTTTTCAGAAAAAAATTTTTTTTTCAGGCCAGACTCCCGAAATTTTCGATTTTTTTGGGTTTAGAGCCGCCTATATTCGAAAAAATACGGTAATTTATATGATGAGGTATAATATAAGACCATAGGAAAAGCACTAACCGGTAGGTATGCAAAATTCACAACAAATGTTAGAAGAAACCATCCATTAAAATACTTACTAGTCCCAGAGAAAGAAGCTGAAGATATCTTAGAGCCAGGTGCCTTTTCTTGTCACTGTAAATGGTAACAGTAACACATATTATAAAAGCAGATTGCTGATAAATTTTATTTTTATTTTCTTTCTTACTTTACGTTCCAGAGCTATTTCCTACCTCACATTCTTCTTTTGTTGAGTCACTGATGAGTAACTTAACAAAAGGTTCCCTGAAATGATATTTGAACTGAGAGACCATAAGCATTTTAAATGATTTTCAAAAAAATTTTGATCACCACAACTGAAGTACTAAAAAGAGCTTCACATCCATCTTTGAACGGTACAAAATCATTGGCAGGACCTGGAAGGAAACTAAAGCTAAAACTGAGTTGAATAAAGAGTTTCAAAAAATTTGCATTCTGCTGAATTCTAGCAATAAAATTAGAATCTCCAGGGCGAGTCAAATACCCCTTTCATATCTTGGATAACAATGTAGTTATGCAAATTCTAATACAGGGAGTGAATAGGAACTTGAGGGTGCTCTTTCTGATTGAGAACGTTTCATCATCTCAAATATGCAAATTAGGACACATCCAAATTCTATTTTGAAAACCGTAAGAGATACACAACAAAATTCCAATTGCACGTTTGTTCAACAGCAAATTCCAAACAAAACAAAAAAAAAAAGTTCATTAAAATCCGATGAGCGGATCACCCACAATCCTCATTGCAAGCTCTACAACATTAAACCTTGATTCCTGTCAAGAATGAGGCAAGCGAGGAGTGGCCATAGGAGGAAACAAGAGCAACAGAGTCCAAAGATCCTGGGTTCAAGTCTCAGATTTAACCACCAATTTTTTTTTTTTCCTTTCTTCTGAATACAATTTGCCAAGCATGCAAGTTATTTCATGCACCATCCTCATCCTGTTCTGGAAAGTTCCACAATTTACCATAAAGTCACCAATTTCCGTGCAATTGGTATCAAAAGGAAGGCATGTTCAAGCGGAGAAAAGCTGAATCAGACCAAAGCAAAATGGAAAGCACAGTACACTAACCAGGAAATGATCAATATGGTCTTCTGCTTTGGTGAGGCGAGGCAAAATTATCATGCAACGACCAGGCATCATTGAAATGTCATGGGGAATTATGCTAAGGTGCAAGTGGACATCACATTGAACACTATCTGGATGATTGATGGAAACACTTAATTTGTATCAGATGACTGTTTGTACGCAACAAACAGTACAAGAGCCAATTGTCCTGTTGCAGAGCTTGCAACGAGGATTGTGGGTGATCTGCTCATCAGATTTTGGTGAACTTTCTTTTGCTTTGTTTAGTTTTGAATTTGCTGGTGAACAAACGTGCAATTGGAATTTTTTGTGTATCTCTTATGGTTTTCGAGATAGAATTTGGATGTGTTCTAATTTGCATATTTGAGATGATGAAAGGTGCTCCATCAGATAAAGCACCCTCAAGTTTCCCTGTATTGGAATTTGTGTAATTACATTGGTATCCAAGATAGGAGGAGGGTAACAGACTTTTGACTCACCCTCTATATCCATAATGTTCATATATGACTTAGATTTACTAACAACAAACAGTCCCAGTTACCACAGATCAGGATTAACATACTATTGGGAAGGTAGTTTCTAAAACAAACACCACTAAATTCAAAAAAACAAATTTTTATATAGGGTGCGTCAATTGTCCCCGAATTCTAACTTCAAACACTTTTACCACAAATATAGTGATGTATCAAGGTAATCTAGAATAACAGGTAAGTCCAGTCTGTTAGAAGTGCTTAACGCTCATGCGTATTGTGACGTCACTGGATGACTTTTGGCGTTACTTCCGGCTGTGTGGGGTAGCCATTATTCTGGTCACAAAAGAAAACTTTTTCACATAAAAATCAAAACTCTTATGTTGTATTTCTGAATAAATGTTTATTTATAAACTTACTATTTTATAAATTAATATTTCCTAATGCCTGCATAAATAAAGTTATTATGAAATAATATCGAAATTATTATTTCTATCTCTTAACTGGATGTCTCTATCTCTATCACTAATTGTCTACTAATCTCTATAAGAAGCCCACTGATCAACACCAGTACTTACACTATGACAGCTGCCATCCACGCCATTGCAACGATAACATCCCATTAGGTCAGTTAACTCGCATCCATAGAATATGCACTAATCAGTCTGACAAGGACTTCCATGCTAATGCCCTTACCCACTCCCTAAAAGCAAGAGGCTACCCCAAATCTGTCATACACGCTTCTATCTATAAACATCGCAATTCTCGTTCTAACAACAACCCCAAACCTTCTCCAGCCATGACAACACCTACATTAGTTCTTCCTTATCATCCAACCCTCAATAGTATTAAAAATGTCCTAAGTAAACATCAACATATTATTGACAATTCTCCTCTTCTCTACTCCATTCTACCAGAACCACCAAAAGTTTCTTTTAAATGGACATTTAATTTTAAAGATACTCTGGTCCATGCTGCTATTACCAAACCACGCACTTCCACTAAGGGATGTTCTCCTTGCAATGCAAAGCATTGTGGTGTTTGTCATTTTCTTAACCCTGCTACCTCCATTTCCAGCAGTGCCTCCTCCTTTACTTTCAAGATTAACCAGAACGTGACCTGCACTTCTCAACTTAATTTACCTGTTACATTGCAAAGTATGCCAGAAACAGTACGTTGGGAGAGACAGGCAATACCATACGCTCCAGATTTGCCGGGCATAAGTTTGATATTCTTAGCAATGCTGACACCCCTGTCGCTAAACACTTTAATTCCCCTGGGCACTCTTTACAGGCCCTCAGCATTTATATTCTTCGTAGTAACTTCCATAACAAAAGAAAGAAAGCAATCCGAGTCTTTTCTTATTTGGAAATTTAATTCCCTCACCCCTAATGGCATTAACCTTAGCAAAGGCACCATTCCCTCATTACCTTTCCCATATTCCTCTTCAACTTCAGCTATTCCCTAATTTGTCACAGGTTCTCTGGGCCTTTTTTCTTTTTTTTCTTCTTCTTTCTTTCTTTATCTTTTTTATCTTGTCTCAGTTTTAATGTTCTGTCATATCTCTCTACTCCTATGTTCATTTTGTGTCCGTCCCTGTACTCTTTTTTTCATAGGCTATCTGTACTCTTTTATTTTAGTGACTTTTTTATTATGCAATACTATCTTACAGGGTGACTAGCGACCGGGCTTTGTCTAAATAATTGTGTAACCGGGAACGGTCAGGGATTTTTTCAGGGATAATTTTTTTTTTTTTTTTTCCCCCAGGGGATTTTACAAAATCGTTTTGCTAGACACCCTATCATTCTTTAACTCTTTTATAATTTTAATTCTGTATGTGTTATCCTATTGCATTACTTTTCGTCGCCCTCTGATTACCTCCTATTTGTCCTCCTTCCTGACCTATCCCAACACGTCTTCAAATTCCTCTTCTGCTTTTTCAGCCAATACCGTCTTACTGTTCCCTATGCCAACTATATATAAAGGCGTCCTTTAGTACTTTTTTCATAACTTCAGGATAATTGTCTAATATTCTAATTGCCTTTAGAGAATTATCCTTTTCGCTTTGATAAAGGATAGTCTGTCTCTATCCAAAACGTCAGCTTTTTATTTGATTTTGTAGTTTTATTTTGATTTTACTTATTATTTATTATTATTTTGTTATTTGTTATTTATTATTTTATTTTTCAATTTTATTTATTAACTATTATTTATTGTATTCCAGGGTTTTTATGTCTCGTCCTTTTCTCTTATAAATATCCGTTCATATCTCTTAACTGCAAATGATTCCGACGAATCAATTTCGAAATCTTAATGAGGAATGATAACTAGGCCTAATGATAACGAGAAATACGTTATCGTCCTTTCTCTGTGTTCGCTTAATGTTAATATCCGCACATCGCGCAATGACTGATCATGCGACCAAGGTAAATGATTAATTATTTTACACACGTTGTATTGTATGGTGTATATATTTATAATTTCATAGCGTCCATTTTACAATACAATTTTTATTATTGTTTAGATAGATATATTTCGTCCTTTCGGACATCATCAGTATTTTACAGTTGAGATGTTTAAATGTCTTACATCT
>JAHWFO010029430.1:123302-137583 GCA_023313115.1 Rhysida immarginata
ACACCCCCCCCCCCCTTCTAACGAACTGATATATAACCCATTTTCTATTTAGTCACAGTAAATTTCACTTACCTTGGTCGCATGATCAATCATCACGCAATGTGCGAATAGTTAACATTAACCCTGTGTTCATATCAAAAAGAAATACGTAAGTCCATTTTACAATAATTATAAGACCCTTCTTATAATGGCATTATTATTTAATTAAAATAAGCAGTATAAAGGATGAGAATTATGAAGGAAATGAAAGAGTCGTCAAGTGTCACCATCGCCGACTGTTATCATTGCCGCCATGTTTTTGTTTCTGTGGAGGTTTCGATTTAACGGGTGTTGGTTTCGATGTCATCCAGTGACGTCAAAATACGCTTGCGCAGTAAGGCAATTTTTACCACTTCCAGCAAACCGACCCCCACCTTGTTTTAGATCACCTTGGTGATGTACGAGGGTTGTACCAAAAGTAAGGTTCCCAATGAGCTACAGCCTCGAGGGAAGGTGCTAGGCTAAATCCGACAACAGTGCCGTGCGCAGTGGTTCCCGCACTCTCGAGCGATTCGCTACGGCGCTCGGTGTTCGCTTGGCAGCCATCAGAGATGGAAGTGTTGATCGCCACTCCCGCCAAGTGCGAGGTTCGAGCAGTAATCCGGTTTCTCCACGCAAGGAAGTTACCGCCCGTGGAGATTCATCGGCAACTGACTGAGGTTTATGGTGAAAAGTGCATGTCCGTTCAGCACGTCCGAAAATGGTGCAGGGCTTTTGCTGAGGGTTGCACGGAAGTTCACGATGAAGAATGGAATGGAAGACCGCCGGTTTCGGATTTGATTGCCCAGAAGATCAACAGTGAGCTGCTGAAAGATCGGAGGGTCACTGTCCATGAATTTGTTGAACGCATTTCTGAAGGTTCCCACGGCACACGCTTCCTCAACAGGTGGAGACTGGATTGGCGGGAGACTTCTTCGACATACGGCCGGTTGCAACAAGGTCAGTTAAAACTAACTCTTCGTTAAAGTCCCGTTTAAAATTTTTTGCGTTGCATCAAGAGAGATTAGGGCTTAACCAGACGTTAAGTGGCGGTTTAACTTAAACGCTCCATGACCACGGTTTAAGTCCATGGTTAGTCAAGCAAAATGGCATTCCGAAACAGAAATAGATTTTAAACTAATTATCAAACAGATAAATGGATAAGCTAATTGTGCAAATTATTTGGATAAACTAAATGGATAAGCTATTTGGATAAGTCATTTGGATAAGCTAATGTACTTGAAATATTTAATAGCAAATAAATTTGGATAAAATTTTTGAATAGGCCATTTGGATAACTAATTATCAAGCAGTTGTTTGGATAAGCTAAATGGACAAGATAATTGGATAAGCTGTTTGGATATGCCGTTTGGAAAATTAATTATCAACCAGCTGTTTGGATAAGCTAATTGTATAAACGATTTGGATAAGCTAAGTGGATATGCTAAATGGATAAGCTAAATGGATAATCTAATTGGATAAACTATTTGGATAAGCTAATTGGATAAGCTAAATGGATAAACTATTTGGATAAGCTAATTAGATATGCAAAATGGATAAGCTAATTGGATAAGCTAATTATCAAACAACTATTTGGATAAGCTAATTGGATAAGCGATTTGAATAGCAATTTGAATTAGCTATTTGGATAAGCTAATTGGATAAACCAAATGGATAAGCGATTTGAATAGCAATTTGGATAAACTCTTTGGATAAACTAATTATCAAACATCTATTTGGATAAGCTAAAATGGATAAGCTAATTATCAAACTGCTATTTGGATAAGCTCCTGGATAAGCTAATTGGGTAAGCTAGATGGATAAGCTAGTTTTCAAACAGCAATCAGGATACGCTAATTATCGAACAGCTAAACGGATAAGTTAATATTATCAAATAGCTAATTGGAAAAGTTAAATGAATATGTTAATTGGATAACTCGTTGGATAAGCTAATTATTAAAAAAGCTAAATTGATACGCTATTTGGATAATCTAGTTATCAAACAGCTCATTGAAAACAATCAGCCATGTTGACCAGAAGTTTAATTGGAGCAAAGCGAACCAATCACAGTCCTAGTTACTCCTATTCCATCCAGTTAGCTAACTGAGACTTAACTAGGCTTGGTGCAACATTTCCCGGTTAAAGGACTTAACCGATCGTTAACTAACCGAAAGTTAGGGTCGTTTTAACTGACCTTGTTGCAACCGGCCGTTAGGAATACAAAAGCTGGAGCACCGTCTTCAAAAGTGTGTCGAAAAAAATGGAGACTATGTTGAAAAATAGACAACAGTGTAAGCTTTTCAACGATGTATAAATTAATAACAATAAACAATGTTTTCTACTTGTAAAAAATATGGGAACCTTACTTTTGGTACAACCTTCATATAACAGTCTTAACAATGTTATATCAGCAATCATACAAATAATAAAAATTACTTTACAAGAGGTGCTGGAATTATCCACTATTCTACTGAAGACACAATTTTACCCGACGACACATGTTGGTGGACACTTTTTTTCCGTGTGGTGGGTTGTATATCCCTCACAGCTGTAATGTTGTTGTTCCGCAGATCATTTTTAGTCTTGGGGTTGTTATGGTAAACTACGTCTTTCAAATAGCCCCATAAAAAAAAAGTCTGGAGGACTCAAGTCTGGTGAGCGATATGGTGACTGTTGTTTCGAGATTAATCGATCGTGGAAGAACTCAAGAGTAACTCCATTGTGTTGTTTGATGTGTTGAAACCATCATCACAATTGTTTACCCTGGTTTAGAAGCATCAGGAAATCTTCCTTTGAAATCGCTGAATGCAATGTTTGTATGATTTTTCTGCAAAATAAGCTTCTAACAAAGAAACTCTGTTTTTGCGTGAGAACCATGGCTGACGTAACATCACTTCTCACATGTGCAAGCATTGTGTCACATGGTACTTCACGTTGTGGAATGTGTTCCCAAGGTCACAACAACCACAAGAAGCAATACTCTGATATCTTTTATGGTTTTGCAGCAAACATTTTTTAAACTTTGAGTTTGGGCACTTTTGATTTCCCCCTGTATAAAACTTGGGTGCACATGTCAGCCACCCATGGCTACTCTGTCAGTGTTAAACTATATTAAAAGTAAGTTTAGTATAGAAATGTACCGAGTAAGTTTTATATAAAAATTCAGTATCATTAATATACTGTAAAGTATTTCCTTATTTTCAAATAACCTGAAATGCTTAAATAAACTACCGTAAATGCTCGAATATAAGTCGCAAAATTTTGTACCAAATTTTGAGTGAAAAAACAGGGGTGCGACGTTTACTCGAGCCTAGCAAAACTTACCTGTCGATGGGCTACCTATCGATGTTGATATAGTTTGTTTCGATACCAGCTGTTGCCATGTTTGATTGAATAGCAAGCAAGTAGTTATTTTATTCCACTTAAACAGATATTTATTTGATAAATTTATTATTGTTCACAGTAATCACCCATAGAAAATTATTTATCTATGTAAAATATCGAGGAAACTAACTTCGAAGGAGATATAAACACGACTTTGCTTCGCATGCAGCCATTTTGAATAAATTAACGAACACAGCCACGGAGTTGCATTTTATCCTGATGAACTTCAAACGAAGTTAACTTACGGTATATGTCACAGCACTTAAATTTTATTAAATTAATATGTATTTATTATTGTTTAATCGACTACAGAATATTTATTTATCTTTTCTCTTTGTCCCCAACATTTTGGCGGGAAAGGAGAGAGAGAGAGAGCGCGGGAATGGGCAAACAGAGAGCGGGAGTACAGCGAAGCTATCAGCGTAGCCACGACCGCCTATGATGAGACTGGCACCACCTATGCTGTTATCGGCAGACATGGGGGTGTTTGGGTTCAAAGTGAAGACCTTTCTTTTATTTTCTATTAACAACAACAGAAGAGAAGAAGGAGACAGATCTCCGAAACGTACATATGGGTTTTTAATTTTATAAATTCATTTATGTGGAATAGTGGTGTCTTTGACATCGATGTTTTCTCGTTAATCTTGAGTAGCTTTTCTGACATCGATGCTAACCTCGATGTCGTGATGTTTTAAGCATCGCATGGCTCTACCCATTACTATGTTAATTTAGCCTAAAATTTTTCTAATTATAAGTTTTAATAACAGGGTGATTAGCGACCGGGAGAGGTCAGGGAATTTTACAAAAAATCAAAGAATTGTACAAAATCAGCCAAAAAAAATGCGAAATAGGAACGACATCGCTGTATTTTCCTCGATAATATCGAAATATTGATATTTTAATTTCAACATGGTTTATGCATTCGCCAGAAAACTAAAATATCCCAGAAACTTCCCAAGGAATTGGATCATCAGGTGACGCAGTTTCATAGTTTTATCATCAAACAGAGGAAAATATTTGACTTTGAAATTAGCCAAATAGGAAACATGGATGAAACTCCTATGTGGTTTCACTTTCCTGGTAATCGTACAATAGACGCCAAAGGAAACAAGTCTATCCCGATTCGTATGAGAAGACGCATTTCACAGTGGTACTTGGTTGTATGGCTGACGGTACGAAGTTAAAACCAATGTTGATCTTCAAGAGGAAGATGATTCCAAAAGGAGAGAAGCTAGCTCCTGGAGTGGTGGTACACTGCTATCCCAAAGGGTGGATGGACGAGGATGGAGTTAACCTCTGGCTGACCAAGGTATGAAATGTAAGACCTGGTGCCCTTCTAAGGAAGAAAGCACTACTCGTCTGGGACCAGTTTCGTGCCCATAAAACGGACAACATTAAAGAGGAACTCAAAAAATTGAACACTTTTCAGGCAGTCATACCAGGGGGGCTCACGCCTCTACTACAGCCCTTGGATGTTGTCTTAAACAAACCGTTTAAAGACAGACTACGGCAGAAATGGATCTCATGGATGGCGTCAGGAGATAAAGAACTGATCAAGGGAGGAAACATTAAGAAACCCAATTTGTCCCTGATAATGTCATGGGTTAAATCCAGCTGGGATGACATTCCATCTCAAATGGTTGTGAAAAGCTTCTTGAAAACTGGAATAGCCAACAAGCTGGATGGAACAGAAGACGATTTACTATGGATACAGGAAGATGACAATGAAGAGGAGGAGGAACATGAGCAGGAACAAGAGGACAGTCCAGGTTGGGACACTGATATAGAGCTGACGGAAGAGACGTGGAATGAACTTTTTGGGGAGAGTGAGGATGAAAGTTTTGAAGGATTTTGATACCTTTTTTTGTTTTTTATGTAAATAAACTAGTTTCAACATTGCATTTAGTGTGTTTGTTTTGATTTTTCAGTGATGTAATTAGCATTGTCGATTATGATGTCATGGCTTGAATTTTAAGGGGAAAAAAAATTTTGTACCAAAATTTACCTTAAATTTGGGGGTGCGACTTATAATCGGGCATTTACGGTAAATAAAAAACTTCTTTTGTAAACATTAAAATTAAATTATAGTCACCAATGTTGTTAATAATGAATATCTTTTTCAATCTGATCTTAAATTATCAACATAAGTGAAGAGTATTTAATTTTAATATTTACAAAAGAAATTTTCAATTTAGTTTATTCAAGTATTTCAGGGGCTTGAAATTAAGAAAACACTTTATATTAATATTACAATATAAACCTCTAAAAACACTTTGCATTATAAAAATTCTGTTTTTCCTCTTTATCTTGTATCTTAGTGTCCACAGCCTGTCTTCTGCTGGTAGTTGTGTTTGTCTGTCACACTGAATCGTGGGAAACAATTCTACGACCTGTGAATCATAAGATTAGATTAAGTAATGGGATTTTATGAATAAAACTAACCTGGGTACTGTAACAAATGAATATGATGCCCAATACTTGTTTGTACCTTGAGGGAAGCTGAAAACTGTACATGTACTTATCTTAGAGAGTTGCTTTCTCACTCACTAAAAAACAATAACACTATCACAAATGTTACTGGAAAATGAAACCTAACCTGATAAATATATTTTTTTTGGTTTACTCTATGCACCCAAACTGCTACTTCTCTTTAAATTCTTTCCTTGAACTGGTGTTTCTTAATGACAGGTTATCTGAAATGATACGGAATTGCAAGGCCAAGAGCATGGAAAATGAGAATTTTCAATAAAAAATTTATAATTATAAGTGAAACACTGAAAAGATCTTCACGTGCATCTTCTACTCACATTTGAGGTCAATGAGAGCCGCATTCCAGATTTTCATATACAGTTGACTCACAATAATCCGACATTAGACAGTCCGACACGCTCGGTAGTCCGATGCCGCATCAGATGACGTCACTGCTGCAGACATTGACACGCACACACTTGTTGAAGGGAGATGCACCTCCGCCCGTCTGACTTAGTTCTCGTCTGCCAATGGATATAGCCTTAAAAGTCAAATTTCTGTTTTAAGAATTCAACCTTAAGTAATTCGACATTTTTGATAATCCGACACCCCCTTGGTCCCGTAACTGTCGGACTATCGCGAGTCAACTGTATTATAAAGAGCCACATTCCGGTTTTTTATATATTAGAAAGAGCAAAACTATACCTACATGGTATTATTACACCTTCTCAAATATTAAACAATTTAAAACAAAATAAGTATTTATGTGGATCGTACTAATTAACAGATTAAAAGCACAACACTCTTTAACCACAACTAAAAAAGGTGCAAAACAAGAAATAAAACAAAAAGAATGAAAAAAACAATACAACCTGTAAACGTCTTTCGAAAGCTTTGATTTCATCTTCAGCAGACAAGGAGAACCTCAACAGACTTCTTGAGAGAACTGACTTGTTTATTAGCAAGGTATATATAGTGAACAATAACCAATAGAAACAAAAAACCCCTGAGGATGTGATCACCGTTTTGGTAACTGGGCCACCCATTGGATCAAACTAGATTCACCAATGGGGCCCCTGTCCGAATTTAACAGTAACTGCTTATCCGTTTTATTTATAGCTAAGCTTTCGTAAGAATCTAACAAGTATTTTTTATTGACCGATTTTATTAATTTTACACTATTCATTTGGAATTCGTGGCCCATATCCAGGGAATGCTTCGCGATGGCTGACTGGTTGCTTCTACCAAATCTTGTGTGGTTCAAATGCTCTTTAAATCTTGTTTCTATGCTTCGGGACGTCTGCCCTTTGTACATCATAGGGCATTGGTTACATTGAGCCTGGTAAATGCCTGATTTTCGCAGTGGTGGGATCTGGTCCTTAGGATTGCCCAGTAGTTGCTTCATTTGACCTGGATTGCTGCAAGCGAGAGAGACATTAAAGGGCTTAAGTATCCAGCTTACTCCGCTTATAAAAGCCTTGTTGTAGGGCAAGGAAATGATTTTTCGGTTATTTATGTTCCTTTTAAAAGTAGTGATTCCTGCTAAGAACTTTTTAAATCTTCTTCTAACTAAATCCAAAATAAGCTTGGCCTATACCAGTTTTTGTTGGCCGTGTTTTGAATAATAGCTATTTCTTTTTTAAATTTGGATGGGTTCAGTGGAATATTCAATGCTCTATCTATCATATAGATGAAAGCTGAAAGTTTTTGGTTCCAGGGATGACTGGAATCATTAGGTATGTAGTTTAAACTGTTTGTAGGTTTTCTATACACATCAAATGATAGCGACTCTTTAAACCTATAAATCTTAATCTCTAAGAACGGAAGACACTGATTGTTTTCAGTCTCGACCGTGAATTGTACTGACGGAAAGAAACCATTGATGTGTTGGACAAACGAGCCAATGTCACATTTGGTGGTATCAAAAATCGTGAATACATCATCTACTACATACCTGTACCAAGTGTCTGGAAAGTAGAAATCAGAAGATTTTAAAATGTCCTCAAAATTTTTAAGGAAAATTTCCGCCAAAATAGGGCTTAAACAAGCTCCCATCGGAGTGCCCCCAACCATTTTATAAACTTGGTTTTTGTAACTAAAGATGTTGTTGTTAACGCATAAATTAACTAAATTTTTACATTCCCTTCTAATATTTTTAGGAATCTGATTCTTCTTCAAAATATTTTTCAGAAATTTAATGGTTTCTGGAATTGGGATACTGGGGAAATTTGGCCCAGTTACCAAAACGGTGATCACATTCTCAGGGTTTTTTTGTTTCTATTGATTATTTTCACTATACAGAGTGTTTCAAAATTATGTACAATAAATTTAGTGACATATTCTTCAGGTCAAAAAAAGACGAAAATGTTCTATAGCACTTTGTCTGGAAACGATTTATTTACGCGATACAGCCAACTAAACCCGTGGCTCTAAATTACAGGAATTGTTCAGTGCGTGCCATCAGCTCGCACACACGCTTCGGCTCGTTACATGAGCGACCGTCTGATGTCATGGAAGAGTTCGTCGCCAGCATTACGAACGGTTTGGCATGCATTTTCAATTCGTTGTCGCAGATCCATAATGTTAGGAACTTCTGCGCTGTAGACGATCGTTTTCACATGACCCCACAGAAAAAAGTCCAAGGGATTAAGGTCGGGTGATCTTGCAGGCCAGGCTACCGGTCCACCTCGACCTATCCACCGATTCGTGTATGCAGCATTAAGGTGTGCTCGCACAACATGGCTGATATGTGCTGGAGCGCCATCATGCATGAACCACATGTTAGATCTTATCAAAAGAGGAACATCTTCCAGTGATTCTGGCAATGCATTCTGCAGAAACAAAAGATACGTTCGCCCAGTCAATCGTGGCGGCAACACATAAGGGCCAATTAAGTTATTTCCGACAATTCCACACCAAATGTTCATGGAGAAACGCTCTCGATGCGCTCGAGCTCTGGTAACGTGCGGGTTAGTATCTGCCCAATGGTGCTGGTTGTGAGAATTTACGATTCCTGTCCGGGTGAAGGTTGCTTCGTCCATGAAAAGTATCTGGCTGAGACAACTAGGGTCTGCAGCATGACGACGTTGTATCCATTGGCAAAATCGTTGTCGGTGTGGATAGTCCGTTGGGTTCAGTGCCTGAATCAGTTGCAGGTGGTATGGATGCAAAAGCTGACGGTGAAGAATGCGCCAAACAGATGAATGCGGAAGGTGTACCATGGAAGAAATACGACGGGTTCACGTCTGTGGTTCATCACGTATGATGTCAATTATCACATCCTCCTCATCCGGAGAATGTGCTACAGGCCGCCCTTGTCCTGTTTGACGGCCAAAGGAACCACGCTCCATCAAATGTCTGTCGACAGATACAAATGTTCGGTTATTTGGCAAACGTCTATTCGGAAAGCGTTCTTGGTAGAGTCTTCTTGCTTCCACAGCATTTCCGTCCGCAAGACCATACATTAGGTGCATGTCAGTGTATTCTGCACTGGAATACGTGTACATGACTTTTTTTTACGTAAATCGTAATGCGTATGTCAAAGCACGCAAACGTTCTGAAATTGATATTCCTAGTGGATGTACAGTAGTGAAACTACAGTAATGGAAACAACCGTACACAACTAATGGAACAACCCTAAAGTAGGTTTAAATGGAACAAACCACTCGACCTAGTGTTGAGTCGAAACAATGGAACTGCTAAAATACCGTCCGCTAACTACCGTGCTTCCTTACTGTATGATATTGGATTACTCGCAAACAAGTCGTTTCCCGACAAAGTGCTATAGAACATTTTCGTCTTCTTTTGACCTGAAGAATATGTCACTAAATTTATTGTACATAATTTTGAAACACCCTGTCTATACCTTGTATATACCTTGCTAATTCAATAAACAAGTCAGTTCTTGCAAGAAGTCTCTTGAGGCTCTCCCTGTCTGCTGAAGATGAAAGCAAAGCTTTCGAAAGACGTTTACAGGTTGTATTGTTTTTTTCATTCTTTTTGTTTTATTTCTTGTTTTGCGCCTTTTTTAGTTGTGGTTAAAGAGTGTTGTGCTTTTAATCTGTTAATTAAACAATTTAATAAGATTCAGTGAAAAAGTTTCTGAAAAAACAGGTTTAAATTTTCAATGGGAGCAGCACTTAACTCAATGAAGAGCCGCATGCTGCTCTCAGAGCCTCTTTTGCCCACGTCTGCCCTATAGGAACCTGGAATGAAACTAAAAGAGAACCCGAGTTTAATAAAGAGACAATTAATGCCTATTTCCACAGCATTAAAATTTAAATGCAGTGAAGTGGATTTACAAACAACAAACAATTAATTCTCTTAATGGATGGTGAGACGAAAGGGAAAATATTAGCATCAGTAGAAATGGACTAGTATCATGCACTAGAGAGAAGTACGGAATAGATTTAGCATGTCACCATCACTCGTTATAAATAAATATATGTTTTTTTAATTCAACTGTATTAATACACCAGTAATGATTAAAAATAAAAAGATACTTACATTTCACTATTCCAGGACTCAACAAGAAGAATACGATCCAAGGGCAACACTCTCACCTCAATTTTGCCTGGCTGATATCGACTGTGCGTGAAATGTTCAAGCTACAAAATCTGAACCTAATGCAAACAAAGCACAAAGGAAAAATGAGAGGGAGAGAAAAAAAAAAAAAAACATTTTCAGCTTATATAATGCCTTACTTCACATTTCTTAGGGTGTTTGAGCTAAATTTTCTCTTGGATGGATCAGAGTCTTCAGTTTGTTGAGGGGAGAGAGAGAGAGAGAGAGAAAAAAAAAACAGCTGATAGGCAAACGAGCTGTTTTCCATAATTTCTTGCACTAAAAGAAAAGTAAAATAAAATAGAAATGAAATTCAAATTACTCAGTATGTAAAATAATTTAGCAAGAATTATATTAAATAAAATTAAACAGATGTTGGCCTTACAGTATAACAGAGGGACATCAGGAGTTCCAACTAGTTTCGTCATTTATTCCTGACTTTGTCAAGCATATATCCTTGACAAAGCCGGGAATAAATGGCGAAACTAGTTGGAACTCCTGATGTCCTTCTGTTATACTGTGACATATTGTAATATATCACTACATGTTTGGAATAATTTATCCAAACACGTGTTGTTTTCTGATTATTAAAACAGGCGGCATGGAAGATTGACTTCTCGTAATTATTTAGCAATTAAAAATTTGTTATTCATTTTGCAAATTATATTATTGGCAAGGATAATTATTCCATAAAATTTACTGTAGAGGAATTTTACTTTAGTCAGAAATAAGGTGTTTTAGGCCTTGTTACTGGCCCTTTGTTCTTTTGGCGGGAAAATTTTGTTGATAAGAAGGGAAAAGAAGGGGTAGGCGATTAGTCATAGGGATTGGGGAAGCAGGCGTGGGAGCGAGCGCATGAAACACCGATTGGCTAAGTTTTTATTATTTTATTTTCTCTGCCGAACTGTTGTGAAAGAAAGATTTGGGGTAAAAGAGAAGATAAAAAAAAAGGGAGTCGAGACATAGCTCTGGTGACAATTTGGAGACCATGTGATTGCGGGACACGAAGCAGAGTAGCAGAGTTCGGCTCCGCGTTGGGCAGCCGAGAGTCGGCTTGCCTGGGCGTGGAGGCCGGACAGGTATGGTGTCAAACAGAAGGTGTACGACGGTCATGTGCAGAAAACATAGCGACCACGAGGCAACGGAGTCTGTGAAGCACCAAGCGACGGCGGAGATGGCAACTGCGGCTCCCGAGGCTGTAAGTGGGAACCACCGGCTATCCATAGTATAGAAGTGAATCGGAGGGAGGCCGCGCTGGCGGTGTGATTCGTGGGCACGCCGTGGCGGTATAGCGGCGTAGCGAATTGGTAGCCAGGCGAGCCGAGCAACGTGGAGTGGACAACAGCGGCAGCGGTGGATAACATGGATCCCTTTGGAGGTAGCAGCGCATCGACAGCCCAACTAAGTGTGGAACGGAACTCTGGTATGAATCCAGTTAAGTGACAGTGCAATTCATAACTACAGTGTATTTGTAGAATAAAATAACTTTCAATATCACTGAGTGAATTAGTGTTATGCATAATGGGGTCAAATCAAAGGGGTAGGGATTTTGATTTACGTTTTTTTTGTGTATTATTTAAATTCTTGAGATGGAACGGATAATGTATCTTTGTTAAATTAGTTTATGATCTATTCAGTAAATTCCAAATTCCTTTCTTTTACTTATTATTATCGTCTGTATGCATTATGTTTTCATTTATTTAATTTATGTTATCTATAAATAAAAGTGTTCTTTAGAGTTTTACGTAATCTTCCATGCTTCCAGTTAATTAATTCTTCGTAACAGGTTTTAGTTGGGTTGTTTAGGGGAGTTAGCTTATAAATTGTTAGACTAAGGCTTTGGTTTTGTTAATTTTTATGGCCACAAGGAAGGTTATTTTTATTAAGTTATAATTACATAATAAGTCACTATGCGATCAGTTAAGGTATAGCGTTAGTTTTTTTTTTTTTTTTTGAGAATAAGTAATGATATGCATTGTGTGGTTTGAGACACGGCAGCGCTTTTGGCACTTGGGTACGGAACATGACACCACCCAATTCAGGGCTAATTAGGGGCCAAGGAAAATCTCATTCCCCGCATCGTCACAATACTGTAAGACCACCACCTGTTTAGTTAATAGGAACAGTATAATGATCCACCCTTCTACGAAATAAAATTATTTCCAGTATAGTAAAACAACTTTAACCATATTTTTACAATAAATACTTGGAACTTGCAGTAACAGGCATCACGTGGAGCATTTCTTATAAAAGTAAAGCTCACTTCATTCAAATGCCACCTATACATGCACCCACTTTTTATCTTGGGCAACACCGACTGAAAATAAAAAACTGAATTTAAGGGAATGAGCAAGTAATGGTAAAAACTGTAGTATAAAATTATTCTTAATGTAAAGAATAAAATCTTTTTCCTGATCTTCCAATAAAAGAGCTCCTTCAGTCATTGTTTCATTCATGAGAGGCTTCCATATAAATGTTATTTTTAAATACATGTACTTGAAAAATAGTTTTTTGTATCAAAATGAGCTGCACACATCTCCCTCTTAAAACTGTAGCATCCCACCACCCCACAATAATAGTTAGTGTTACCTCGCTTCCGCGTCAGGTGTCGGGGTGAAGGAAGCTAGGGTTCGGGACCGAAATAAAATGGAAAAAGTCAAACTGAGATTGTGGTATTTGGTTCAATGCAGCTAGATTTATTCATAATAAAACGTTTAATGTCCATTTCAGTTATACTATATCCTAGATTCTGCATATGCTAATTAATTACGGGGCCCCAATGCTAAACTTAAAATTCCTTAACTTAATGATAAGTAACCAGATGCATCAAAAGTATCGTTTTTGCATGCAATTACTGGCACTCCTGATGTTTGTAAGTTTACCCATGCATGTCGGAAATTACAACTACTTAAATTAGCGTGTTAACGCCTTGACTCCGCTGGATGATAATCACGAGCACTTAAGTTCCCCGAACCAAATATTCCAAACTCTTACGCTCTTACATGCATGGCGCCTCCTTTCATTAACGTGAAGGGGGGAGGTGCTGTAACCCCTGTTGGGTAGTACAGTGCGCCCTATCTCTCCAGCCACTGGCGAGCCCGAGTGCTGGTCGTATGCGTAGGCGTATTTGCTTTGCCTGTATGCATATGCTAACCTGGTCACTCTACGACACGATTCTCCTTATAGGAAAATCCATTTACATAACTGCATGATTATAATTACACGACAGGGTGTGTACTAGACTTAACTATAAACTAGATCAGTAAACATAAAACATTACAGATACTCTTCTTTAACATTAAAAGTCTATTGGGAGCGGCACTATAGTTCCAAGCGTAAGAACAACGCTGTAAAACAGTCTTTCCTTCGTGATTGCCAAAGGCGGGAGGACGATTGGCATCATCGGGCTTCGTGACGAGTATATCGTTCGAAGTTCTGTTCTCCGCGATAAAATTATAAATAAAGTCACTCACCAAATTGTTCGCTATTCGCATTTGGTTACCATCATTACAAAATCGTCCGTCTTGCGTCCCACGCTCTGGTTCACATGTTCACTTGCGGCCGCACCGTCCATGACCGATGTCTCGCTCACAGCTCTGGGGGATCACGCCTCGACGTCATCGAAGCTCGGAGTCTAATTCAAACTTATTCCTGTCTTGCAAACTAGATTACTCACTGTCGCTCAACATTAAATCAAAAAAAAACGTTATAACACACATGACTTAATTAATAACATAAAATTAAACTTTGTTTTAATTTACAAGGCCTCATTTCGAATGCCAAGGCCTATAATTACTCCACGACATCGGTACGTCCGTACCGCTCAGATTTTTTTTAACCAAAAAAA
>JAHWFO010029430.1:137683-161166 GCA_023313115.1 Rhysida immarginata
AAAAAAAAAAAAAAAAAAAAACGAATAATTTTTAAACAAACAAACATTAAAGACACGCATCCAAATTTCTCCGAAAGCGATCGCAACAAACCTCTCCTGGAGGCTGGACAATCTTAGAAAACATCAAAACAATTGCCTTCCAACAGAGGACTGACTACAATCGCTCACGAAACTAACAATTACACTTTTAAACAACTACAAGTAACGCAACACACTTGTATATTTCTTTATAGCAAAACAAAACTCCTATAGTAAACAACACTCATTTATTAAGACGAACGAAACAAAACGCATAATTCCCTCAACACAGACGCTGAATTTCAAAAATTCACTCTCTCCTTATATTCCCCCATCGGACATACCTGACGAACCTTTAATTGGGACGTCACAAAACTTAATACACGTAAAGAAATCGAATTTCTAAGAGATTGTTGAAATAAGAACTGTACGTTTCCTGGTTCCGTTTTAAAGCTTCTGGATCTCAAATTTAAACTGTATTAAAGTTTCAGCTGTTGAGTGAAATAGCAGAAGTGTGAATTTGGGATAATTCTTTAGGGCAAAGTATTTGACAGTGTTTTTCTAAGTTTACTTCTAGCCATTAATTATCTCACATCGAGTGGGCAGACTGTTTTTTATATAAAAGGAGGACATAATATTGAGTCTGATGAACCCATTGTGATCTGTGAATTAATATAAGACAAGACAAGTACTGAGATGAGGAAATACCAGCAACCAAAACTTGATAATTGCTTGAAAAAGCTGGACATCATCTATGAAAACAAAAACAAATAGACAGGAAAGAAAAATGGTTGACACATAATCAAACAAGTTAGGTTAGGTTTGTCATTTGTTACCGCCTCAAGCCAAGTAATTTTGTGCATCACAAAGTCCAATCTACTTTTCTCTCCACTCGCCCCACCTTTAATTTTCATTTTTCAAGAAAAACACAACATTCAAAATATTTCTAAAGTGCACGAATAAAAATTGTAATTGTTGCATGTGGCACACAACATCTTATATGCACATCTTTAAAAAAAAATATATATATACCGGTATATATATATAAGTAAAAATAAATAAATAAATAAATAAATAAATAAATAAATAAATAAATAATAGAAACACACAACAGACTATTCTCACAATTAATCTATATATTAATACGTGGACATCAAAATTGGGGAACATTTTTGGGACGTTTATTAAAAAAAAAAGAGGGGTATGAAACCTATTTCATTCCGCGGACTATCTGTATTTTTTTCATCTGAAAAATGGCTCTGCAGGTTATCTGAGGGGTGGATTATCTAGGAACAAATTTTTCCAAATTGCAATAAATGGTAAACCTATAAAGTGACGTCCGCAATATGGGGTCGGCCTGTAATAACAGAAATAGATGAGAAGTTTACAAAATAATATATTTCACAAATTTGCCCGTTTATTTCTGATAGTAATTTATGAAGTACAGTGCTCCATCTATATAATGGCAATGTAGGGACAAATCCATTTTTTATAACGAGTTGCCGTTATGTAGACAGAGCGTACGAAATTTCACACTCGAGGATGTTTAAAAGACGTTTTCCGATTTTCAAATGTTTATTAATAAATTGGCATGTATGATTTTACATGCTATACGGTCTATTAAATGCTTTAGAATATGATTTAAGTCAAAAATCGATGTTTATTTTGAAAAAAATGAGTAAATAACAATATTTATTTCGATTTCACTATGTTTGAGTAACGTTGACTTACAAGCAGTCGATATCGCAGTTTTCACATTTTTTCATTTCACCTTTTCCCAATTCCGCAATCAGAAAATTATACTGATTATTTAGTTAGTTTAAACCAATTATATACTCTTCATCAGTAAATAAGAAATTAATTAGTTAGTTGAAACTAATTTATTATAACTTTACCTAAATATTTATAAATAAATTGAATTCGGATGAGTTATTTCAGAAAATGTTAGGGTTGGAAAGCTTCGGACATAAAAGGCAATCGCGTGGCTTAGAAATTTTCCCTTCGCTTACACTTCGCTAAAAAACTAGAAATTTGCAACTACAGGCAAATAAGCACTGAGTAGAGATTGCACTGTACTTGTGATATAAATAGATGTATGAAAAAGATAAACAGTTAAATCACCGATTGAACTTTCATATACATTTTTTTTTCTGAACTACTTCAGTCACGTGATTCCCGATGTTTTTGCTTGGAATTCAGTATGAAGGTTTTTTAACGAACTTTCACTGTCGAATGTGATTTTATTATTAACGATCAATAAAACTTATGCAATAAAAACTTAGCCGTAGCCACTGATGACTGGTCCTTCAAGATTGAAAGCTTCGTCAGGGCATAGAAACCTTTACTTATCCAGTGGCTACGGCCACGCATTTTCCTGTTGTTGTTTTTTTTTCAACCTCGTAATAATCGAAAAAAGTATGATCGAAAATTAAAGTGATTGTCAGTTACTGTTATGAAATTAGTTTCACAGAATGATCCCTGTCAGAGCATTGAGAGAAAAAAAAAAGGAGCACTTTCATTCAGAAGCTCATACAAGTCATGGGAGATGCATTCCCGTGGAGCTGTTTACTTTAGCCGTAGCCACCGTATATGTAACATCCATGAAGCGAAATCACTAAACAGACGCTAAAGTAAACTTGTAAAATTGCAGACACAATTATCCCTAATGAAGCAAGCAAATTTTGTTCTCATCACAGCTTAATAAATTTTATCAGGGATGGATGAAGGTAGATTTTATTGATGCTCATTTCTGTAGATAAAAACGCGATGGCTTTTGAGTTGATGGTTTTAAATTAACGAGTCTTTGTTCAATCTTTTTCTAACTTTGAAATTAATATTCTAACCCCTCGGAACAATAATTAACCAGTGATATAACTTTTCATTCATAAATTATTAAGAAAAAAAAACGTTAAAAAGTTAATGTCGGCGATTCGCTCGGCCGGAATTCACTGTACTTGGCGACTCACGATTAGTTGAAGATGTTATGATGTCATAGAATGCTCTCTATCGCTATTGGTTAGCAGCTAGCAGTGAGTGCGTTGATAGAACTATGGCCGCTGCTGAAAAAATAAAGAGTTGCGCTCGTTCACTAAAATGAGATTACTGTAATTATTTACACATTTAAATAATAAATTTATAAAAGTTTCATTAAATATATAAAAGTAATGAAGATGGCTATGTAAATAATAAAATTACTACTTTGACAAAGGTTTGAAATGAGCCACTTTTTACATGGGCTTGAACTCCCAGATATTCCGCGGATTTTCTGACGCAGACTTTCTGAGAAATTTTTACAGAAAAGGTGGGTTTTTTTATATCCTGCAAACTATCTGGGAGGAGGACTATCGGCGTGAAATTACGGTACTGTGCTATAGAAGCGCAGCAAAAGAAAAAGAAGTCTCAGCGACCACAATTAACCGAGATATTAATTAAAAACCTACACCAATAGGATGCTAATAGATACCAATAGGTGGTGTCCTAAGTCCATCACTGAAAATTCAATTAAATTCGCATAAGATTCGTTGATTCAATTGCAGTGTTTATACTTTCATCTTTAAAGTAAAAAAAAAAAAAAAAAAAATTGATGAGAATGAATGAGTCGTTACCCTGAAAAGCTAATGGTCCTGACACCACTTGCATGTCATGTTATTAATTTTCCAAATGTAGGCCCTACTGTTTTCTAATAAGTATGGTTTTTGTCCACCTTTCACTTTACCCACTCGATAAAGGGCAGGGGATGAGTTTTTTTTTCACCTTTTTTTTGCTAAACGCACATTTTACATGATGCTCTACAACTTTCTAAATAACACATGGGGTCTAACCCCTACCAGTACAAAATTAAAATTTTCAAAATTTACCCCTTCACCCCCAGGGACACGAAATGTTTTTATTCTGAATTAGGGGACATTAAAACCAAATAATCAATATTCATTTTCCCCCAATCTGTTTCCCTTGAGTCGTTATTTGGACTTAAAGACGGGACACCAATTATGAAACACCCGTATTACATACAAATCGTACACAACTAAATGTCACTTTTAAACAGTCAGAAACTTAGGTTAGGTTAGGTTAGGTTAGGTTAGGTTAGGTAGGTTAGGTTAGGTTAGGTTAGGTAGGGTAGGTTAGGTACTTTCGAAGGGACTAAAATACGCTCTTAATAATGATCGGAAAGACGTTCACCGACTGGTTGGGGAGATTGAAGGAGGAATTCGCTTTCTTCCAGTACAAACTAAAAGTAATATCAGGGCACAGTGTAAACAAGTTCTTTGCAAAAATTGGGTTGGCAAAACAAGCCACGGTCCAGATTATGGCTCTGATAATTTTAATATCATCAATTCACTTAAGGAGAAGGACTGCTTCTATCTTAAGAGCGATAAAGGGAATAATACCGTCATAATAGAAAAGTCAGATTATTTCAATAGGGTTAACAATCTTATCGATGAAGGGCCGTTTGTTACGTTAAATAAGAACCCTCTACCTAAATTAATTACAGCAGTAAAAGATTGCATCAAAAGTTGCCCTAATATCATTCCCAAAAATATGGCTTCATCCCTAATAATTGCTAACCCAACAATGCCGAAATTATATGCTTTGCCCAAAGTACACAAACCTGGAAACAAAATGCGTCCCATAGTTTCCAACATTGACACCCCTACTTATTTGGTTTCAAAACATTTGGCCAAATTTATCAAAACCTTAAAACTGTCCAATTTCGACAGTTCTGTCATCAACAGTACTGACTTGGTCCAAAAGCTCAAGAATAAGACTATTAAAGAAGGCGAGATTTTAGTTTCTTTCGATATAGTTTCTTTATTTCCTAGCGTTCCCATTCCGGAAACTCTCGAATTCCTCAAAGATATTCTTGTCAAAAACAAGATCCCCGAGAATAAGAGCGATGAATGCATAACGTTAACTAAACTTTGTGTTAATAATAATGTCTTCCAATTTAACAATCAGTTTTATAAAATGATAGGTGGTACACCGATGGGATCGTGTCTCAGCCCTATTCTTGCTGAAGTTTTCCTAAGAAATTTTGAAGACATTCTTAAGAATTCTAATTTTTACTTTCCCGACACTTGGTTCCGTTACGTAGACGATGTTTTTACAATTTTTGACACAAACTCCTGTGACGTTAATGCATTCATCAATCACATCAATAGTTTCTTCCCTTCTATCAAGTTTACTTGTGAAGTTGAAGAAAACAATAAATTACCGTTCTTGGATTTAGTGATAATTAGGAATAATCACTCCCTGCATTTTGATATTCATAGGAAACCCTCCAATCACCTAAACTACATCCCCATCGATTCAAGCCATCCTTGGACCCAAAAAGTTTCATCTTTTATTTTCATGTTGGATAGGGCACTCAATATCCCATTAAACAACACTTCATTCAAACAAGAGATTGATTTGATTAAAAAAATAGCCGAGAAAAACGGGTATAACGCGAAAATGATTGACGATCTTTTGAAGAAGAGGAAGTTCAAAAAATTTCTGTCAGATATAACCACTCTTCATCCCTTCAAAGATAAGTACAGAACAATATCCGTTCCTTACAATAAACTACTTATTAAAAATTTAAATCCAATTTTCAAACAATATAACATTTCTCTTTCTTTCAGCAACCCCAACCAAATACGAAACTTGCTGGGCAACCCCAAAGATAAGGTACCGGATACACAAAAGTCAGGCATCTACGCCATCCATTGTTCGCAATGTCCTAAGCTTTACAAAGGTCAGACCAAACGCAGTCTATCCACCAGATTTAAGGAACACCTCGACCACAGAAGATTCGGTAGATGCAGTCAATCAGCCATAGCCAAGCATTCAATAGAGACGGGTCACGATTTTTCCATCGACAACTTAAAACTGTTACAATCTATCAATAAAAGGCACTTGTTAGATGCTTTCGAGAGCATGGCTATCCATAAATCCAAGAACAACACGTTATTAAACTCCGACTTAGGCCCTATTGGTGATTCCCCTCTAATTCAGTGGTGGTCTCAATTAGCCAACCAATAATATTGTTTTTATTTCTTTTCTATTATTGGTCTGTTTTGTATTTCTCTCGCTATATAAACCGCTTTCTTCGGTTTCTAATCAGTTCACTTTGGGTTTTCCACGTGTTCTCCTTGGTTCCTGCCGAATGATGAGAGCTTTGCTCTCGAAAAGCGCTTCCAGGTTGTATTTTTCTGTTATGTTTGTTTTTGTTTTATTCTTTATTACTTTTGTTGTGGTAAAAGAGCCCTTCTTTATACTTAATTACGATTATCCACATACCTCCTTATTCTTGTTTTCGATTGTGGACATTTGCCCCAGTTATACTTTCTCGGACATTTGCCCCAGTTATACATTTTTGTATAATATTGATTTACTAGAATTATCATCAGTCAGAAACGTTCGAGATTGGATAGATGTACATTGATCCAATTATGTAATATCAGTATCAAATAAAGCAATGCAGAACTTACTAGTAAATTACAGACAAACTTATATCTAAGCTTAGAAGCTAATTTGGTCAAAGCAGAAGTATAAATTATGTTAAATCACGTAATCATAGAACAATTATAATTTGTATGTCAAATGTAGCATGAAACAAAAATACACTTACAGCTGATGAACACACAATCATATTATTTTTCTATTCCTCTTTTACCTTTTGTGTAGAGGATGTTAAATAACCATTGGATCCATTTGAAATTTAACCTAGTAGGGGATCAGTCTACTGAGGTCTTCCAAGCTTATTAATGAAGAAATAAACATCAGTGGGATTTGAACCCACAACTCACTGATATTGAGAGGGACAAGGCATGTAGCTTAGCATTCTCATTAAACTAGCAAAAATACAAATATTAAATATTCATTCTAAAGCAATTACAAAGAAATACAGAACCATGTTTACAATAATAATTAATAACACGGTATAAAATCCACAAAAAAAAAACCAAAATGCTGAGAGGCAAAAACCTCTCATCATTCAGTTGATTCTTGATATGGTATAAAGAATTATTTTATATATCTTCAAACATGCATGCACATCACGAAGCATTTATTAAATTTGAAAGTGATAACCATTTCCTTTAACTACAAAGGCAAATGATTACACACGGTGATCATATTAGAAGCTGAAATGGTAGAGCAAAAACAAAGACTTCATTAAGGTATTTCATTTTAAATAATCTCGTAAAACGACAGATATAAATACTGCACCACAATGGTAAGATTGAAAGAGAATTGTTTGAGTAAAATACACTCAGGTTTACAGAGTAACCAGATGTTGGTTAAAACACGATAGACAGATTTCAGTGTTGATGTTTTTCTGTGTGCTACACTCAATAAGTTGCAGTAGTCCTGCAGTGTTACGTTAGAACATTAAAGCAAACACACGTGATTGAGGAGCTGTAGAGAAACTTGGAGAGTTTTCTTTTTGATGGTGAACAGCAGCTTGAGATATTTCAATGGTTGAGGCTCTATGGCCAGGTATCGGTTAATTTGGAGTAAATAAAACGAAAATAAATAAAAAGAGATAAACATCTTCAAAACCTAATTTTGATCTCATCTTCAGATTTCTTTAACCTCAAACTACTGCTAGCAACAAACAAATATTCATACTACTGCAGGATTCACACCTGATGATCTTTGAAACATGGATCAAAATAAAAATATAGGATTTTTTAAATAAATATAAAATCATAATAAAAACTCGCCTTCCTAGGCAGTTGTTATTTTCCAAGCCGGTGGGTAAGAGACGAAGGGGTCAGCCTAGAACCAGGTGGCTAGACTACATGGAGAATCTGGGTTCGAGTCGCTTGGGTATTACCAGGGAGGACATGCGCCTGATGGCAGAAGATATTGATCACTGGAGATCCTCCATAGGGCTGCTGCCCCCGCGACCCTAATGGATAAGCGGGTATGAAAAGTAAAATATAAAATCATAAGAAACTAATTACTTGGCTATAGAACAGGCAAACGTTATTAAATGATAAACTAAGCTATGCATATCACCATAACTTACATGCAACAATTATCATTTAGGATCTTTCAAAAGAACATGATCTAGTAGACCATGTAATTCTTTTGTAAAACTGGAAAGCTATGGAATAAGAGGTAATTTTAATAAGGTTCTAAGAAATTTATATAAACATAGAATCCAAACAGTACAAATCGAAGAGTTAATTAGCTCAACAATAAAAGAGCTCAATATGGTGTGACATATTGGAATATGTCATAACAGAAGTGGAATATATTATTCCAAATCTGTGTTGTTTCTCGTTATTCATTTTAGGTGCATTTTACTGTGTTTAAGTGGTAGGAGACTTTTGACAGTTTTCTGTTCAATCGTTTCAATATCCAGTTTACAATTATTTGGAGGATCATTTTGAAACATTAAGTCTGCCACAGGGTCTTCTCAGTGCTTTTATTTTACTATTAAACAATATTTAAAAGGCAATCAGATGTTCTTCATCTCGTTTTTTTGCTCGGTCGACACTATTGGGATAGAGTGGAGGGGTAGTCGGGGGCTGCTCTTTTCAGCATTGAAAGGAGCAAGAGTTCTAGGAAATGCTCCCTGGGAAGGCGAGTTCCAGGAAACACCTTTTCTCCTGAAAGAAATAGAAGGACTACGGCCGGGTGAATGATCGGGCAGGATTTTCGATAGTGAAGAACACTGCTTCGATAGTCAAAAGGCTCTTACCGGGAAAATTTCTATATAAGGGAGATTTTGGATAAAAGAAAAGACATAAGTTTTGAAATCATCATCGAGATGTATACCTAAGTTTACGTACTGGCTGGTCCTGACGTGAGACCAAGAATGGAGCTAGAACGCGGAGACAAGAATCATCACAGCTAACAGTGTGGCAGTGGAGAAACCTACGGCGATGGTGAAGGAGCGGAGCGGATCAGGAAACAGACGACAATTGGTGGCCTAGGCAAGGGCATCTTGGCAGGCGATAAACCTCAAGGGCCTAACCGTGGGATATGTGGAGGCAAGGAGGCGGGCCGCATGTACTGCCAGGGAGGCACCGAGGAGCGACTGTGGCTGACCATGAAGATGAGTTACCATGGGACGACGGCGGTTCGCTGATCAATTGCCGGATGGGACAAACAGTTGTGAGCTATGAATTGGTCATCATGTTGATGAACAGATAAGTTTTATGAATTAGGACATAAACGATAAAGAGCAACTGTTTTATTTGGACTCTAGTAAATAAAAGGGGGGGGGGGTACTAGAAGAACCTTAGAATGATTTACTTGTTTGATTTTGTAATTTTGCATCTCTCTTAAATATTTGACTTACCTATTTACTTACTAACATATTAATAGTTTATCAATCTCATATATTTATTTTGTCTGCTGAATAAAGAGTTTCCATTTATTGGTAAATTACATGTTTCTTATTTTAGAAATCTTATGCACACTTGGGCTTCGACTTTTAGGTGCTTTACATAGAGGACAAATGTAAGTATCAGATATAAAAAGAATATTGAAAATCGGTTATTAAATAAAAGAGTTACAGCCATGGGATTATTCTCCTTACGAGTGTTGGTCTAGGTATTTGCTCATTTACTTTTGCAAAGGATCTTCTATTAAAAGAATGTTATTGCGGACGCAACCAAATTAAGTTATACCACTATACAGCATATTAAAAGGGACAGGTGTTTTTGTGATCATTTGCGGGAATTACTTATTAGTTTAAATTTAAATGTGGGTGTTCTGCTTTTAATGGGGAAAAAATCGTAAAATTAAAATTTAATAAAAAACAAAATAAAGTTACCAATCTTGAAAAACAATGAATTACCGGGCTTTGCAAAAGTTCTGTTATATTCGTGACGACCCTCAAAGAAATGGACACGACGATGTTCACAATGCAGTTAGACATGTTTTTATTGTGCCATCATGTAGAATAACATTGTAATTAGTCATTTAAACAATGTAGCCACCATCTGCATCAAGAACCCGCTCCAGACGAGGCCGAAAAGCATTGCAAACTTTGCGAATGTAGTCCTCCCTCATTCTGGTCCACACACGATTGATAGATGTTTTCAGCTCGTCGACGTTGCTGTGATGGACCTTGCAGGCCTTCCCCTCGACATGCGCCCACACGCTGTAGTCAAGTGGATTGAGGTCTGGCGACTGTGGAGGCCAAAAGCCCTTCGACCAGAAGGTCATGTTGGACCCCAACCAGTTTTGCACAGTGTTGGCCATGTGGGCAGGGGTCCCGTCTGTGTTGAAAGATGTAGTCCGCATTTCTTCACCCAGGGAAGGATTTTTGTGGCCAAGATGTCCTTGTAATCAGCCGCCGTTAGCCGGTATCCACTTGGAAACCACATGGGTGGCATTTTCTCGCCATTCGATGCCACGATTCCGAGCATCATCACAGAGGCCGGGTGCTTGGTTGCAGACACGTAGCGGACCTTGGAGATGTCGTGGCCAAAGCTTACCACGCAGTCGTTTTGCTTGTTGATGAGAGGATCGACCGTGAAGGTCTTTTCGTCAGAGAAAATGACAATTTGCTTGCCACGACTCTTCAAGTCGTTGAGAAGACGGTGACAGCGCTCCCGACGTTGTTCCCGCATCCGATCCGTCAGCAGAAGCCTCACGCTCTTTCCACCTTCTTCTTTGACCGCTCTGGACACTGTGGACACCGAACTTTTCTTTTTCTTTGCGAGCGCAGTCATTTTGAGTGGCGGGTCTTGTTCGAAGGCTTTTCTCACAGCCAAACGGTTGATGACTCGAGGTCTACCTGAACGAGGTTGATTTTTAAGGTCTCTCCCATTCTTGAGCCTGTCTGCAACTCTGTGGATGGTCATCCGGCTGACTTTGAGGAGCTTGGCAATCTCGGACTTCGTGTGGCCCCCGCGCAGGAGAGCAGCGATCTCTACTCGTTTCGTTTCCATCGCTTTTGTCGTGGACATTAGGATCACTCAGAAGTTAACACGTAATTTCCAATATATTAGTTGATCCTTTTGTCGAAATGGAATTATCCAAATCATGAGCAGTCCATTTTTTGGGGGATGGAAAGAGTGTAACAGAACTTTTGCAAAGCCCGGTACTCAGAGTTATTCACAGTACATTATTATAATTGAAATGTCTGATAATATAATCAATGCATGGAAAGAGATGGAGACTATATCGCAAAGTGAATAGTGCATTACATAGACAAACGTAAGTATTAGGTACAAAAAGAATTTTGAAAATTGATTACCAAATAAAAAAGTTAGAGCCTTCGAGTCAGAACACTAGAAAGGCACACAGATCAAATATGCTGTACGGGTGACATTTGAACATTTGGGTAGCCACAGAACTCCCAAATGTACAAATATAACGCCTAAGAATTAATTCACAGGATTCATAGAATAGTTACCCTATGTAAAAGTAACGGTCATCAAAGTAACCTTGTCAGTACACACTAAACTACTGTAATGTTCCAATGGAAGTTATTGCGTCCGACGGGACGGGGGGGGGTGTAAGTTTTGTTTTACGGGTCATTGTGCATTTTTTGAGTTCGTTATACTGGAGCAGTGGGTGGGGTAGTGTGATTTACGGGTACGGAAGCGTCAATGGTATGCTTGGATGTTTTTTTGTGCTAATAAATGTTAAATGGTGTGTTTTATGTTAGAAAGTTATTTTGTTGAGCGTTCCGTGGAGCGAGTATGTTGTTATGTGATGTGTTTGTTGTCGTTATGAGCGGTTGTTGCGATGGATTGTGGAAAAAGCGTATGAGAGTGAATTTTGAATTGTTGTCGTATTGTCGTTGTAAGTGTATTGTTTCGTAGAGTTTTGTATATGTTTTGTTTTGTTTTAAAATAAGAATAAAGAGGTTCTTTCTTTTGAGTAAAATGTTTTTTTTTTTTTGGCTTCGAAACGTGATGGCGTACGGACGTAGGCCTTCCGTGTGCGTTTTATGGAAAGTAGTTTACCGCCTAACAAGTATGGTTTTTGATCTAATGTTATCCTGTATAAGTAGAATTCTATAATCTATAAGAATTAATCGCTACTTTGTTTTTGACTTTTGAAAAATGTTTTGCGTCGTTGGCTGTTTGTTCACGAGTCATGGGAGATAGTGAATGGAACGTCGTAGCGTATGTCTTCTAAGTTGAACCATGGCAATCCTACTCCTTCTAAGGGAAGCGCTCCAGTCACAGGTGATCGTTACAAGTATGTCTGGATGGGCCGAACGCCCGTAATTGTTGATGTCGTCGTGCTTGTGGTGAGTGACAATTTTGTTTATCCCGCTGGTATACGTAGGAAGCGTAGTGAGTAGCTTTATCTTCAGCGTGCTGCCGAACCTCCCGGCGTCGGCTCCGCTTTAGTGCAGAACTCACATTTGAAAATACCTGGGTGCCGCGTAGGAAAACGAGAACACTCTGTAACTGAAAGGTCGCATTGTACAAATGTCATGTGTATTAGTATGATAGAATGTCTCTTGTAAACTTAATAACACTAAGAGCTTCTGATCTTGTAAGCACCATGGTTAAAGTGAGAACTAGTTGCACAGGGCAGCAACGCGGAAGGATTTAAAGTTTTTGGGTGAGTGAAAAGGCCCTCTCTTGTTTCTGCTCGACAGCTTGTATACGCCGGAGCACGAACGTAGAGATCATCCCCTCACCTGAGTAGGCTTGTAGGAAGGGTGCTGCGCCAGCCAAGAGGGGTTACAGCACCTCTCCCCTTACTCGCCCATAAAGGAGGTGTAGTGCGTGTGAGGACGTATGTTTACTGCCTATTTCGGGGGCGCAGCGCTCTTGAGCAGCTATATTCGGGGACTCAAATTTCTTTGTTCCATGCGTAACATTGCTGCCCTTTTGTTGCAAACGTGAGTCGTTCGCACATGCCATGGGTGCCCACATGTGAGAAGGCAACTTGATGATCGTTGTCTATACTGTTAGTATTAATATATGAAGGGGCCCCTGAAAATTTGTTTGATTAAGTTTTTATTATGCAAAATAGTACCGTGTATTGATTTGGCAATAGTATGTTGAATTAAAGAGTTGAAATGGCAAACATCTATCACAGTGTCAGGTTTGTTCCCTAACGTTTGGTCTCGAACCTTTGACTTCACAACCCCGTGCAAAAGAATTTGTGGTAGCTGTAGTGGGAGTACACACCTGTGGGGAGGGAGGTCACACTGTACATAGTAAGGCACCATGGGAGAAAATGAAAGCAATGCACAATGAGATTAGATTATTAAAATCCTTCTTCAAGGCCAGGTTTTTGTGCATAGGCTTAGCTCCACAATGGCTGGTGGGAATTTATTATTTTACCCATTTGAAAACTTAATGCTAGTAAAGAAATAAAAGACCAAACCAAACTAAGCCTGCAAGTCAGATCTGTTCGTGGCTGGGCCCTGCTGTTTTCATCTGATGCTAAGTGCTTTTAGTCCATGCAGACCAGTGATGGAGAGTATCTAAAAGGACAATGGAACCATCTAATTAATTTAAAATCTCATCACAATGAATGCCTTACAAATTTAACTGGTTAAAGTGTAAAGAAACTAAAATTTTGTAAACATTCCAGTGATGCACTTAGAGTTTTAAATTAATTGCATAACTTAAGAGAAAGTCAAAAATATTTACAAAGTTTTACTTCCATTTTCAATGTCAATACTTTCAATTAACAATTTCAGGACTGTCATTTGTTTTGTTTTTTTTTTTTTTTTTAATAAAATATGGATCCTCTTTGCAAAGTAAGGAAAAATACTTCCTACAATTTCCCATATGCTTTCAAAATTTTTCATGATTTATCACGTTTATTTCAATCGAATTTTCTCCGATTTATAATTTTTATTACTGACCAAGTTGTATGTTGTATACCACACAGTCGGTAGTTAAAAGCAATCATTCATTAAAAATATTACAAAAACAAAGAAACATTTAGCCTAAGGATAATATTGGCTCGAGTGAGTAATTTATTTCAATAATACATTTACCGTTGTTAATTTCAAATTTATTACTGTTCAATTATCAGAGATTCATATTCTGTCTAAGTGAGACAAATGAAGAAGTTGGCCTCGATTTATTTTTGTAATATTTTTAATGAATGATTGCTTTTAACCACCAACTGTGTGGTATACAACATACAACTTGGTCAGTAATAAAAGAAATATTTCTCTTAACCTTCAACTTTTGTGATTTATCTAGAGTGTTACTTACTTACTTTTCAAACCCGCTTATCCGTTAGGGTTGCGGGGGCAGCAGCCCTATGGAGGATCTCCAGCGATCGCGATCTTCCGCCATCAAGCGCATGTCCTCCCTGGTTATATCCAAGCGACTCGAACCCAGATTCTCCATGTAGTCTAGCCACCTGTTCTAGGCCGACCCCTTGGTCTCTTACCCACCGGCTTGGAAAATAACAACTGCCTAGGAAGACTAGTTTGCGGCATCCGTATCACGTGGCCATACTAGCGCAACTGAGATCTCTCAATGCGGAGAAGTAGGGACTCAACACCTAAAGATTCCCTTATTGTGCTGCTGTACACTCTATCTAGTAGAGTAATACCTGCCACACCTCTCAGAAATCTCATTTCGGCCGCTTGTACCCACGATCGCACTCTTTCGGTCATTACCCAAGCCTCATGACCATAGGTGAGAATGGGGACAAAGATAGATTTGAAGACGGAGAGCTTGGCTTTGTTACCCAGCTTGCGTTTCATTACCACGGATCGCCACAGTTCACGTCTGACACTGCTTGCTGCACCGATCTGAGCATCCAATTCTTTCTCCTGCCGTCCATCACTCGTGAATGCAATCCCGAGATACTTGAATTTCTCCACCTGTCTCGATCAGACTCCCCTAACATGGAGAGCGCACTGAGCAGGCTTTCTTGAAAGGACCAGAACCTCGGTTTTAGCCACACTGATCTTCATCCCAGCTTCTTCACATTTGGCTGCAAACCGGTCTAGTGCATGCTGAAGGTTCGTGCGAAAAGACCCAAGGAGGACAAGGTAGTCAGCAAAGAGCAACCTCTCCACCAGGCAGTCACCCACACAAACACGCTCATCGCTCCGGCAGCCCCTGTCTATCCAGTCCATAAAGATAATGAACAAGAGGGGCGACGGTATGCACCCTTGGCGGAGTCCAACACCCACGGTGAACGGTCTTGACTTAATGCCATTTATCCGGACACACAACTCAGAGCTTTCGTACAGAGACATGATAGCAACCAGTAATTGCCCATCCACTCCATACTCTTGCAACACTTGCCAGAGTTTCTCCTGAGGAACTCTGTCATATGCTTTTTCGAGGTCCACAAAGCAAGCGTAGACTTCTTTTGCATACTCCCAGGATTTCTCAATGATTTGCCTTAGAGCAAAGATGTGATCTGTCGTGTTTCGGCCAGGTCGGAAACCACAATGCTCCCCCGACAGTTTGGAGTCTACTATTTCCCGACTTCTCTTCTCCAGACACTTAGCGTACACTTTCCCAGGAATGCTGAGCAAAGAGATCCCTCGATAGTTGTTGCAATCTCTCTGATCTCCCTTTTTGAAGATAGGGATCACAATTCCTGTCTGCCATTGCTTAGGGGCCTGTCCAGATATCCAAACAACCTGACACACTCGAGTCAGACACAGGATACCATCCTGATTTAAGGCCTTTAACATCTCGGACTGGATTTCATCATCACCTGCAGCTTTGCCAGTCTTCAGGGACTTAATTGCCCATCTGACTTCTGTTTCAGTGATACTTATCTAGAGTGTTAAGAATTTTATATAAAACTAGAAGCAAACCCACCCAATTGTATAATTGGGAAATAACCCATTGTTAGATTTTTTCTTTGTTGTGACAACATCCGTCGTCACAGATTTTATATAAATGATGAGTGTCCTAAGAAAATAATAAAAAGGGAAATAACTGTATATACTTGCATATAAGTTCAAGTCTTTTTTCCCCACTAATGTTTGAAATGCATTGTAGCAGGGATGGATGAAGGTAGCTACAATGATTAGGAGACATCTTTTACTTATGTGTTCATTTGTATGAGAATAGCACCAAAAAAATGCAAGTTTTTAATATGCTTATATTAGCTTCACTAGTAATTAACTTTGTAAACAAATCTTGGAAGTCAAATTTAACCTACTTCCCGTAAAGGTAGAGAGTTGGAATTTGATACACATGTGCAGGACCGATGACAATGCATGTTAAAAAGACATTCTTTCAAATCGGTTCATTGGTTTGTGCTTTAATGGTACTAATTCATTACTACGAATTGTCCAATTGCCAGAACAAACAATTCGTTATGACGAGGGTAAAAGGTATCCGTCGTTTATTGTTGCTAATTGTTGACGCCGGCCTGCAGAGATATTATAATAAAACATAAAGCGTATTTAAAAAAAACAAAAAAAAAACTCTTTTCCTCTTATTTGTTTATAACATGCAGGGTTTTCAGGAAACTTGACAAAGTACAGTGGAGACAATGCCCACCCTGCAATCAGGATATTAAAATATTCATATTACATGAGATATGAACGTTTTACTAAATAATGTTTATCTATGCATGCGCAAGCATTACCAAAATGTTTTTTGCATAATTTATTAGCCAAATGTATAGAGCTACTTTCATAAAAAGCCCAAGCAAATAGCGTGAACATTCAGAAAGATGTCGCTGATAGAATGAGTTGAATTTCAGGTGCTCTCAAAATTAAACGAAACGTTAAGGGGCTTTCTCCAAATTTTTATTTTTAGACCAGACACAGGTATCAACTTCTTTTCCTTAAGCTGATATGAACTGAATAAGAGGTCAATATGCTGTCATATCTTTAAAGAAACCTTTATATCTCCATGTACAGATGTGCTATTCTCATCTCAAGCTACATTGACTTTTATATTCTTCTTATAATAGAATTATCCTGTCGCTTTTTCATTTTTCCATGCCAGCAAGTTTCAAATAAATTATAAAATATAAAACAAAATTATAATATGGGGTTATTCAAAAAGTCATCGCATTTTTTTTCTATGGTTATGAACACAAATAAGTAAAGAAGACTCCTAGTCATATGCTACAGATACAATGCATTTCAAACATTTTTTTTGCAGGGTGATCCAAAACATTATTTTGTTCAATTGTTGCCGATCCCCTACTTCCCTTGGGACAAAACCTTTGTTGAAATATACGAGGTGTAATATGCTCTTTACACACCTGAAGTTTCAGGATAATTCAAAATATTTGACAAAATCTCTAAATTGAAAGGTGTTCCTATTATTCTGTCCACCCCCTGTAGAACACCCTTTAATTTTCCTAAGTTATGGAAAACTATTAATTGACACATAAAGCCATAAGACTATGTTGTAGAACACTTACTTACTTACTTTTCAAACCCACTTATCCGTTAGGGTCGAGGGGGCAGCAGCCCTATGGAGGATCTCCAGCGACGCGATCTTCCGCCATCAGGGGCATATCCTCCCTGGTAATATCCAAGCGACTCGAACCCAGATTCTCCATGTAATCTAGCCACCTGGTTTTAGGCTGACCCCTTGGTCTCTTACCCACCGGCCTGGAAAATAACAACTGCCTAGGAAGACTAGTTTGCGGCATCCGTATCATGTGGCCATACCAGCGTAACTGAGATCTCTCGATGCGGAGAAGTAGCGGCTCAACACCTGAAGATTCCCTCATAAGGGTAGAACACAAGAAAATATTGATTTTCCAAAAGTAACGGATGTCAGATTTCAGTAATATGTAATATGCAAATTAATGCAAATGAGCTGTCTCACAATGATAGGACCAGTCCAGTTTTCTTCTGACACAAGAGCATCTGAACTCATATGCACAATCATAGGCAGAGGAAAAGCATTAAATGAAGTTGAAAACTGGCAGATAAAAAAATTACACACCAATGGAGTAAGTGAAACTGCAATGGCCAAGCAGATCAACAGGTCTTGGCATATTGTGCACAACAGTTTGGTCCTTGGTGATAAATATCATAAAAAGGTATCAACTGGATGCCCTAAAAGTTCTAAAGCCATCACGAGATGAGCACCAAATGGTCAAATTAGCAGCAGTGGACAAATTCTGTATGGAAAATTTTGTGACAAGTCACATGTTGCCGCGCTTGTTTGTTTTTTTTTTATCATAGGAAATGATTTATTAGAATGTTTTAGTAATAGGTTATTAATCTTTGGAGATTAAATTATAAAGTTTTGATTAGTATAAATAATTAAATATCAGCTCAATATCGTGTTTACATTGTATATTTTTGGTAGTAAATATATATATATATATATATTTTTTTAATGGAATATTATTTTCGTTGTATGTGGAAAATTGTTTGGTTTTTAATATATTAATTCCGATCTGGCTGCGTCAACAGCAAAACGCAACAGGAGGCCCTTTTGTTGATTCGTAGCATTGTTGGGAGCTAGAAATTCTAGGAAGATGAGTTCCTAGGCATCCCTCAATTGTTGACTACATGTTGCTTGTTTAAAAACAGAAATTTCGAGTTTTTTTTTTTTTTTTTTTTTTTTTGAATAAAAATTCGTCGGGGACGGACCAAAAAAAAAACTATGTCGCAATCGATGTACTGCGGTTATTATGGCGTCGCGACAAGATACTGTTTCTTGCGAGGTGGTCATTTATGAGTTCGAAGATAAGTCTTTAATACTGAGTTTACAGCGATGCTGAACATGCCAATTGTGTGGCGACATTTGATATGTGACTAATTGAGTGCGACTCAATAGAAAGACGATAATCAAAGCAAGTATGGATTTAAGTAGGTCAAGCTGTTGAGATTCAATGCATGAAGACGGCATTGGTGAGTGAATTTTACTTTAATGTTTCCTTTCCATGAGAGACCACAGAGGCTTCGGATTAATAGGCTAACGATTACGCGTTGGGACTGAAGAGTTACATAGATGGAATGTTATGCTGACAGACAACGTCAATGTACCGTATTTGATTGTTTAGAACATTACACTATTGAAAGAAAAAGAAAAATAGTTAAACTTGTATAAATACTAAATGTTAGTCGTAATTACTGTAACCATTGGGATTAAGGGCAATTTTTATTTATCTGAGTATTGTATTAAGAGTTGTTGCAGGATACGTTTCAAGCGTAGGACTATCGGGCTGGGTAGCGATAGTAATTTATGGTGTGGTCGGCACTTTGAATCCTGTTTTTGTTCTTCATTAATGTGAGATAAAGATAATTCATGCCAAAAGTGTCGGATAGCACAGGTACAAATACCGGTAGCCAACTGCATGGGAGTTGAAAGTGGGGGTTTCAGCGATCCTCCCCGTGTTGCTCTTTGAAGTGACGAAATTGAAAAGGATTAGTGATGAGCTAAGTCATGATTCTACGTTCACAGGTATAACTGTGACTGCTACTTTTTGATATCAGTGATTTTTACCTGTGAACGTGAAATCATGACTTGTTTGTTTCCTGCTCCTGAGACAAACGGTAATGTTGATTCACTACTATTAATTGTTAAAGCGAACGTGGTGGCGAAGTAAACATTGTTTGATTGGGATAAACAGGAGTTTATTACAGAGTACATAATCTATAACGATGCCTTGGTGAAATAAAATGGAAAGTAGTATATTATTTAGCTTTTGTAAATTTGTATTATCGTGATTAATTCATTATTTGACCTAAACAATACGTCATTATCAGTGGCATAGCAAGGGTAAATGACGCGCATTTTTTGACCTCGCTCATTGTTAAAGTCAAATAAGTAATACTTGTTTGCTTAATGAAATAAAGGGGTCATAATTTTTCCAAGAAATATACAGAGTGATCCAAAAATCAGTTCACGCAGTAACTTGAAAACGGTATCTTTGAGTGAAATGACTTTTGGATCACCCTGTAGCACGTGTAATTTTATTTTTAATTATTCTCAGTATTTGAATACAAAATTTATTGGAGTAATACGGTAATTTCTTAGCGGGTGGATGGTGATAAACGAGTAATTTTTTTTTAAACGGAAGTGAACTTGTATACATTCTGTTGATTTTCCATTTCCCTGGAATAATATACCAAGTCAATGTAACCAATAGCAAACCCAGAATTCCTCTGGGGATGGGGGGGTGCATTCACAGACAATTTCTTTCATTGCAATTTTCGACCCCTAAAGCAATGAAAATGCGGGAGGAGTGCAGCTCCTTACTCCCTCCTCACTTTGTTGTTAACTATATTATATCATATAATTGTTGTTATACAGTTTTATATTCAGCTTATTATCACTGTATTAACAAACTGCTTTTAGCTAGTACATATAGGATGACGTCTTGGTTTTGCGGGATTGTCCCATTTTTCTTATTGGGATTAATTAATTACATGTAATTCAATTAAAAATTATTGATAACATCGATATTTGACCAAGTCTCCCGGTTTGATTTTTTCCAAAATTTGGTCCCCTATATATATATGGTTTCGTGTTTGATCATTTTATAACTAATGTATAGACAATGAAAGTAGTTGCTATCCCTCTGAGTATACAAATGTCTAGTAATTCACCCTTGCTCCCCTCTGCGTACAATTCTGCATAAATAAAAATCACGGTATTCCATGAAAATATCACTAGAATCAGATATCACATCTATTGTTTATCAATTGCAGAAGCAAATAAAATACATATATCAGGAGCCTTTATATGCTCTTATGTTTTTATGTAACTTTATATACGAATTATTATCGATAAACGACATAGAAACAAGCACTAGTATGAAGTGCTTGGTCAATTAATCAACGATTGCTAGAAAACATCACCGAAAAAGTGAATGCTTTCTTTCCTGTGCATTCTGATTGGTTAAAAGAATTGTAATCATTAACGCATGCGTCATTTCCTCGATTGACCGTGAAACAGTGAAAATCACGTGTAAAATAACGATAACAGGTTCGAGAGCAACGTTTGTGAAAATCACTGGTAACGGTTTCGAATGATCGAGAGTAGCAGTGATTACCTGTGAAATATCACTATCAGTGAAAAAGTCACAGATAGTGAAATCACGCTCATCACTAAAAAGGATCACGTGACGCTCTCCGGCGTCAAGCCATAGCCTCAGACTCTGTAAAATTGATGGCCCGTAGCAGACCCGCTCTGTATCTGTTTAAATACTCACTAGGATAAATTACTTACTTCAGTCCGAGGTGCTGGCTGAACGTAGGCTTGCTGAACAAGATTATTGAACGTATCCATTTGTTTGAGTGTTGTGAGAGACAGCATGTGTTCCACGCGCCAGATGGCGTCTAAGCAGTAATCGCGCCATGGCTAAGGGGCCCCTTTAGTGTATCGCGGTTGCTGCAAGTTATCCGCTATAATAGACCAAACCTAAGAGCGAATCGAATTGTCACCTCCAACTTGTAATATTTGTTCCTTATTGATCAATGTGATATCGAGCTGATAATTAGTAAGATTAATGAATAAACAAATTATTACTTTACTTAAAATTTGGTCCGTTGACTGGGTAACACGAATCATTATTTCCCACACCTCTCATATCAGTCTCGAACTCTGTTGTCACACGCTCCAGCAAGATGTTAACCATTCAAGGGTGGGTTTGAGATCTTGCATATTAATTAGGTAGGGGGTGTGTCACAATTTAAAGTGAACTGCCACCTAATGTCCAAAGATACTGTTCACAGGGGAATTAAAACAATCCCAATTTCTATCATGGCAAATACATAAAGAAAACATAAAAACACAAAAAAAAAAAAACCATAAAAAAACAGCCTTTTCTGACATCACAAAACAAAAAGACACGACTAGAATGGGGTAAAGTAGTGTTCTACACCACTGGCACCTACTGGCATGATTTATGAATGCAGCTTGCAATATTCTCCAAGCGACAGCAAGGTAAGCTAATAAACAATGCTATGTACTCGTTTCATATGAAAGGAATAATAATTCCTTATTATAATATTGTAGGTGGAGGAAGCATAATGTTTTGGGGTGGATTGCGCATCAATGGTACAGATGCTTTCATTATAATTTCTACTTACTGCATCGTAACAAATGGACTGTTTAATTTTTTCACCGCCAGGTTTCACTAGTGCACAAGACTTTGGATTTATGCACTTTCCAAAGGTAGACTCAATAGAGGTATTAAAAATACGCTGTGGCTACGTAAACGGTGACCAGGTCGCGATTCTTGTACACGGCTATGCCGTTGCTGGAAGTGACTCAAAGCGCGATGTAAGTTGTTTGCTTTTTTTGGGAGGGGGAGCATAGCACGTGGGGACGAGCGTTAAATATACAGGGTGTCTCATAAATAGAGGTACAGTCGAACCTTTTTTTTTATTACCCTGTTGGGACCCAAAAATTTGGGTGACAAAAACGAAGGATGACAAAATTGAAATATTATGTATTTTAGAAATTATGTTTCTCTCTATCTGTAGAAATAATAACTACTATTATATAGTGACTGTGACATACATTTTATTGCACACAGTAACTTAAAAAAAGTACAGTAACATTATTTGAAGAACATTTCACCCTGTCAATTAAACACACAAAGCAACTATTATTTCTATTTTAAATTTTGGTAATGCAGTAACATTTGTTTGTTACATATTAAGAATTAAAATTTGTTAAATTTAAAATTATAATTTAGCATCGTATTTTGTATTTAGAATTTGAAAGAAAACTTTAGCTTAGTACTGTATCTATACAGGAAATTTACCTACTTGGCTCTATAGACCTTTTTTTCTAAAGTTTCGTGTATTTATCCACATCGCGGCGCCATATGTTCGAATGCCAGCTATGGCGGACGGAAGTTGGTTTCCTAGCAGTAAATTATGGCAACTCCACCCCGAGAAAAAGGTCTATAGAGATACTGTATTGGAAACAGTCGCCAAACCAGGAGGATAAATTTGTGAAAGGAATATTCTAATACATCAGCACTGCTGTACAGGAATATCGAAACTAAAACTGAAACGCACACACGTGTCTTAAAACGCACGTAGTGAAAACTTTCCGTAGGTGATAGAATAGAGGAAGAGTGACAAAATCGAATTCCATGGGGATCGCGATGTAGGGTGACAGAACCGAGATAGTGACAATTTAGAGAGTGATAAAATCGAGGTTTGACTGTACAAACTTTAAGGGGAGGTAGAGAACATCAAAAGGATTGAGAATTGTATAAGAACCCATGCACTGTGCATGAGAGCACTGGAGGGAAAACATCTGATTTTTTCTCATTCAACTGCATTAGTTGCCGTAGGAAGTGACAGAAATGCACTCTTGTATGGATAGGCTGATGGCAATGAACGAGCAGCTGAACGACTGTATCAAGAACGGTCCCACTGAGACATGCATCGGTCCCACAATTTGTACAAATACGGGTTTTAAGAGGTCACATGCATAGTGAGGGCAGGCCAGGAGTGACTCATACGCTTGCCATGGCCCAAAATGTGATGGGTGTGGTAGAGAGGAATCAGAGTACCAGCACAGGAGGGTATCGGACATCTCCTGTAATGTTCTAAAATGAAATCATCTACTACGCCATTTGTAATATTTATGTGCAATAAATTTTCCGGT
>JAHWFO010029430.1:161566-178307 GCA_023313115.1 Rhysida immarginata
GTTTGGTATTAACGTCCTTTTCAACTGCCCTGGTCATCCTCTATTTATGAGACGCCCTGTAGAGCTGTGATTGACCAGATGCATGTTTTTCACGCTTAGCGATATTGTTGGCATTTTAATTTTATTGGCATAGCAGAAAAAAATTTCTACTTTTTGGAGAATTAAATACTTTTAAGTAATTTTATCAGGTACAACCATATAAACTCTTAAAATCGTCTTTTCTCGACTATTTCTTTTTTTTTGAAATCACTTCTTAAAAAAATCGCAAGAGATTTTTTTTTTTTTGTCAGGAACGCCCTCCGACAAGTCGTCACTTCCGGCAACTTCATAGCAGTGTTCAAAAATCGGGACCTGGTCACTGTTTACGTAGCCACAGCATTAAAACTAAATAAAAAATCAATGACCTTTCGTTTCAGAGGAAAAAACATAAAATATTTTACGTTTACTATGGTAGTACCAGATAAGCCAAGTGGAAAGAAAGATATATAACTTACAGCAGTGGCTAAGTGGTTAATGTCAGCTCTGTGGATTCAAATCCGTTTACACAGAAAGTATATTAATGTTGTAGATTGACCTATGAAAATTTCAACTAACTCCGTGATTACATTCCATGTGCTCCTCTTGTAAGATGTTGTAGCCTTCCCCACCCCCAATTAGTGGAACCTGTGGACGTAAGACTACAAGTCCTACGCTCGGGGTTAAAAATTGCTAAGGGTTCGGGACCGATATAAAGAAATTAACACTCCACTATTACTGTAATTAAATACTCAACTCTTTATTCGCTTGACTTAGCCTAATTTCAAAACATTCAGTTACGATTTTTTTAGTAATCCTAATTACCATTTCTATGGGCCCATAATGACTTACATGCTCATTACAGCTATTGATACTTAATCCAAACTACCACGTGGCACCAAGCAAATCCGGCAACTTTCATCTAAACGCAATTCAAAATACAAGCATATATTTTAGTGAACTATTTAGCAGGTAACAGCAGCATGAGTCTCACCCATTCACGCCCCGAACAAGTATTCCTACAGTTCAACGCTCGTAGGAGTCATGTCGCTCCTTTATTAGGTAAAATAAGGGGGGGAGGGACAGAGACCCCTCTTGGGTAACAATGAATGAGTGACGGAATCTCATAGGCAACCCTGTTCATTACGTTATTATTTATTAGTTATGAGCAGGTGTACCAGTTTTGCTTGTTCATCTATCCTTTCGTTCAACCTACATTTAGCTTATTATTTCACGAATAACGTTTAACCTATTTTCTAGCATTTAAAATAAAATCAAATGTCTTTTAGTTCTTTTCCTGCGCGCAAATCTTCATTATAACGACCGCAAGCCTCATAGTAAAGGGAAATTCTATAGTCACACTCGAATCGTCGAAGGCCTAGCATTGCAGTTAACACCAACTTTTAAGTTTGACGCAGTTCACATAACTATATTACCATAAAACGGAACAGACTCACCAGGCATGTTCCCGTTGTCGCAGACTATTCCTTGGAGGTCCCAATGGCAGACCATTAAATCTTCTTTCTCAACTCCCGAGCTCCTTCAGTAGCTCGTCTCCGCTGCTGCGCATGGCGAGGGCGTTCTCCATAAACCAATACAAACATACGTAGTACAAGAACAGTAAATGAATGAAAGCAATAACATATAAGTTTTATATGCAATACTTGTCGCTTTGTTTCGCTGTGCTACACAAACTTTTTACAAGCGCTCATCTATGCCCTTGTTAGAGCAAGGCAGCTCTTCAGAACGCGTCGGGAGGGGAAAAAAAACGGAAAGCAGAACATAATTCTCTTATGAACATCATGTTTCTAGCATGTAACCATTTTCACAAAGACATGTGCATGTTTAAATTATATAGTCAGGCGTTCTTATTTAAAAACAGCGTTGAAGATCGACCTTCCTTAAAAAAAAAATATATGTATTTCCCTCTCAAACAACACAAAAGGGAACACTCCTTAAAAGGAATTTTTTTTCTTCTAACAGAGAAAGAGGCTCGCACATCGTTTTCCGCGAAAGCGACCACAACAATCTAGTCCCAACAAAAGCTTATTGTTGATCGCTTACGCTTTAAACTCCTTCCTCTACAATAAAAAAACAATATCGAAAATGAAACGTAATTAATTATAAACAAACAATCTTATTAAACGACTAAAATTTATTATAAATGACAGAAACAAGCCAAAACAACGAATTCACTAATACTCAACGCACTCGAAACATTATACGAATATAACGTAACTTCAAAAAAAAAAAAAAACTGAACGTTACAATGTAATAAGTCTCACTTTTGGAACTTTTATGATGCCACCTTTTATCATGTTTACTGTTTACGTGACATAATCTCCGACATCTGGTTAGCCTCGAAACAGATTTAGTTATAAGAATAAAAAGTTGAAATGAAAGAAGCAGTAAGTCCAAATTTTAATGAAAGCATCTGTACAACAGATTTGGTTGACGTAAATTACCTAAACTTTGAAAAGTACCAAGAGATGATAAGACCGATACTACGTCACCAGGCGCCAAAATTAGCAGCTCGAGGATGTTATTTCCAGCAAGATAGCACACCCGTACATGTTTCTAAGCTTAGGACTGGTTTAAGTGGGAGAAAATTCGACTTTAGAACTGGCCAGCCAGAAGTCCTGACATGAATCTGGCAGAAAATCTCTGGGCCATTATGGAATTGTTGAGGAGCTGAGAGAGGGAATTATTGCACGATGGAATGGAATAGCAATAGACAAGCAAATTACATCATGAATGAGACAAAGAATATTTACTTTAAGAAGCAAGGAGCTTTTCTACACTACTGTTTAAAAAAATGGCAACACCCTGATGGAATAGCCCAATCTGCTTTAAATTTGGAGCATTTGCATATCATAAGTGAGAAAAGCAACCATTAGATTTTCAGGTCAATACAATGCGTTTTATTGTCACATTAGTATCGGGTGAAACCACCGTGGGATGCAATTACAGCCTCTAAACGTCGTGGCATTGAGTCAAACTCTGAATAAAGGCCTGGGGAATGTCCTGCCATGCTCTGTCTACACTGGTATACAGTTCATCCACAGTTGCTGCTGCAGGAGTCTGACGAGCCAATCGATGAGCAACCCTGTCCCACACACGTTCAATTGGGAACATGTCTGGTGAACGAGCAGACTAGGGGAACAAGGGCGTCTGATGTGCTTGGAAAAAGGCGAGGACATTTCTGGCCACATGCGGTCGGGCATTGTCCTGTTGGAATACAGCGCCTGGAAGGTTCTGCAGGAAGGGGATGACCTCGGGTTGCACAACTTCCCTGATGTACCGGTCACTGTTCAGATTGCCATGGATTCTGATCAGACGGGAACGGCCATGGTAACCGATTGCACCCCACACCATCACCCCTGGCATTTGTCCCGAACAACGCTGCAGGATGCATTCTGGAAGGTCGCGCTCGCCACGATGTCTTCTGACTCGTATCCTGCCGTCACGGTGCTGCAAGTTAAACCTTGACTCGTCCGAAAACACAACTTGTTGCCATTCAGCTTGCCACTGTTGGTGTCGATGGGCCCATTGCAACCTGAGCTGTCGGTGGTTTTGAGTCAAAGGAATCCGCAACAATGGTACTCGTGCCATCGATCCTCTGGAAATCAAACGGCGTCGTACAGTGCTAGCAGACATTGTCCTGCCTACTGTAGCACCCCACTGTCATGCTAACACTGTGGAAGTGGCTGTACGATCTGCCACACACGTGCAATAGAGGTGTCTGTCATCTCGCGGTGTCGTCGTGCTGAGTCTTCCTGAGCCTGGTCTTCGGTGTGCCCTGTTCTCTTCGCTCCACTGCCTCCATGCACGCATAATTGTCGTTGTATTACGTCCTACACGAGCAGCAACGTCACGATACGACCATCCCGCTTCACGCAGACCAATTATGCGTCCTCTTTCAGAGTCTGTCAGCTGTTGATATGGTACCCTTCGTCGTCGTCGAGGCATGGTGTTCTTTCAAGCAATTACTCTGAAAATCTAATCATTTATATTCTGACCCATTGTATGCAAATATTGCAAATTGCATATGGATTAGACCATTCCATCAGGGTGTTGCGATTTTTATAAACACTAGTGTATATTAATTAATGACTAGAGGCAAGGCAAGCAGGCTTACAGCCTGTGAAATTTATGTTTTGAGGCTTATAAGCATTTTTGGAAGAAATGGATACATTCAAATAAGCTTAATTGCCTTTGAGAATCATTCCGTTTTATATTGGTTTACCTTAAAAATCATTACATCTTTTCTGGAATTCAATGACGGTCATCCATGCCATCAACTTCCCCATCACCGAGTTTTTAGTCAGGTCGTCGACAAATGGCTTCAATTTCAAGCAAAGACTATCGCGGGTCTATGCATCGAAGTTTCATTACACGTAAACGTTGTGAAGAGATCTGGTTTCCCGAACTTGGTCACCATGGCCATTGCATCCTGGTAGTTTTTCTGCAATGCACGTTTGCTCTCGGTAAATGACTTGGGTAGAACACAGACCTTTCCTGCACTTTCATATTAAAGTTATCAGCCTGATTATGAACGAAATCCATCAAGTCAAGTGCAGCCTTCACTCTCAAAGTCTTCTGATTTTCTTTGACTCAGTGTAGACTGTCTCCTTCAACTTATAAAACGCGTCCACAATATACTGCTGAGTAAGTTTCCCTGCATGCAATATACTGGGTTAAACAGTCCTGGCCTTTTGTACAGTTTGTAGGAGTAGAAGGCTAACATGCTGACTATCGTCCCTTCAGTGCTCCTGAATTTTCATCTTACAGCCTGCTTCTCCATGAGAAAACAGCAACGGGTGAGTCATTGGATCACAGTTCAGAGTCAAAACTGATATGTGTTGTCTGTTGTTCCCCGTGCTCAGGTAGATGTGTGACCCACCTTCCCCGCTTTATATAGATCAACAACTAGTGTCGGGTGGAACGTGTGTCAAGGGTTCGGGACTGATACTTTCGAGGTGTGAATCTTAAAATTTTAAAAATAAAATCCTGCACTATCTCAATTAATTAAATATTCTCTCTTTATTCCCCATAAACCACATAATATTCAAATTAGGGTAATTTACATATGATTAGTTAGACATGTGTCAATGGTACAGCTCATGGATGATAATTTTTAAAGAAAGTAACTTCAGCAGAGGGCCCTCTCTGAGCTAAAGAACTATATTTCTTATTTAACTCTTATTATCAATCATAATAAGCACATTAACAACACCAAGCGTCAGATTACGCAACTAAGGGCTCTGTGCAACTGTTTAGGCACATCTCAGTTGTACAGATTGATCCTTGTATATGGATGACGCTACTCTACTTTCACTTACACATCGGCAGTGCTTATTGTACACATAGACTCAACGCACACAAGCGTCGTACGGACCTTTTAGTTACGCATTGCATAAGAGGAGGCCCGCAGTAACCCCTTGTCCACACTCCGATGTGTTTGTTACTCAATGAGGCAGCATTACGTGCACTCTGGTGGTCGTGGTCGGCAACGTTTACTCAATGAGAGCAAGAGACACTCCCACGCGGACAAAATGTGCAACTTTCCAACAAAATACAAATCAGATCAAGAACTCCTGTTTACGACTGATCTATAGCTTAGCTGCGGCCGTCTGACTTTAACATAACATTAAGCATAAATTTCAAGTAAATACTAATATGCATTTTCTATTTTTATTCGTAGCTTAACATTTTATCTTGATCATAACAATGCGAACTCATTACAACGTTTCTCCAATGTTCAATTTTACGCAGTTCTTGCCAATCCTATGACGGTCTCTGAGATACGTGAACAACTGTTCTCTTTGGAAGAAACTTATTCACTTTATCTTTTGCTACTTAAAGTTTTACTGAATCTTCGCAATGAATCGATAAAAATCCCATGAACCCACAACATGAAACAAACTTACCAAAAATGTCATCTACATTGCTCGTTGTCTTCGATGATGCGTGGAACCTCGATCTCCGATCGAACGTAACGGCCAGTCGGGCTGTTTAGCGTCGGTATTCTATTGGATCTGGATTGCTTTATTTTCAATTAAAACTGTAACTAATATTTTGTACAGTTTAATGATTAAAGCATTTTGCTTCAACCAGTGAGCATAAATTAACAGCAGCACTCGAACTTTCCGGCATTCCCACCAATTTGCCTCTCCCCACGTCAGTCTCCAATGGTTGCTTGCAGCCCAAAAAAAAAAATTTTACTATCTCCAAAAAAACAGAAAAACAACAATAATAAAAGAAAACTGAGATCGCACAGCTTCTCCGAAAAGATCTCAAAACAACAATGCCTTCTCAGCAACAATGGCGATTCCTGTTGCACGAACATCGTTGCAACAGCAATCGTCAACAATTATTTAAAAGAAAACAAGAGCCTTTTAAACTGAATATAGTTAAACATCTAAAATATAAAATGTTATTTTTTTACCAATTAAAATTAGGTGCTAAAAAAAATATCTAAATTAATAAACATTTTCGAGAGAAACAAAGAGAGAAAAGATTCAAACAAAAGTGAAAGGACCAAATAAACCCCTACACTTTCTCCGCCGGACCCATGTGACACTCACTGACATGGAATGTCGCAGATGCATAAATCTCGCTCAAATGGTGGTTGGTTCTCCATCGTAGGCTTCAAACACTTCTGCTACCTCATTGACAGTTGGCAAATTATATCATATGGGAAAGTGCTACATTTGAACATTTCCTGTTATCTTTTTATGAAGCGGCCCCTAAAGCAGAGGATAGGCTACCCAGCAGTACTGTCCTGTATATTTGTGCTGCATGTGCACAAGGGTTGATGTTTCTGATGTTCCTATGAAATTTAGGTTTGAGGATCAGGACTGTTTAAGTCGAAATTGCGTAGGCAACAAACTCATGCACCAGTGTATCTATTTCTGTCGAGTTTTATACAAAAGAAGAATTTGTATAACCACAAAGGCATTGATGGTATGACCATTAGATTAGGCTTAGTTTATTCTTACTCACAGAACAAAAATGCTTTGTAGCGTATTCTACATTTGACAATCATTTCATTTATCTTAGAAATATATGTCAATGTATTTACAAATAGATAATGTTAATTATCTAACAAAATTCCACGGAATACACAATTATAAATATAAATTTTATATGTTATATAAAGATCATTGGAGAATATTTTTCCTTGCTTGGAACACGATCTGAATTGAAATCTAAAAACCTGCTTTGTTTACCCGAAGCATGTAAACAAAACAGAGTGAAAAATAATTGTTGTCAGCTCCACTTGTTGTCAGTTCCAACTGTTGTCTCGTGTACCACTTCAGACTTTAGAGAAAGAAAGATATAATTTTGCTTTCATTTCAACTTTTGATTTCTGATGAGTGGTCCTATCATTGCAAAACAGCTCATTTGCATTAATTTGCATGTTACATATTATACACTGCTCAAAACATTTAAAGGAACACTTCTATTAAGCAGCGTGCAGAAGCAACTACGACAAAATGGCTGCATGTGATCATTAAAAGGCGGTTTATTTAACAATAGAATGCATTATTGAAACAACTGGTGAAGAAACAAAGAAAAAACAGGAAACTGCAGGACCCCTGCCTAAAACAAACTGAAATGTCCTTTGGACGTTGTGAGGAGAATGCCCTGTTTTTTCCAGGGATCAGTTTTTGCACCACTCAATAATGTGTATCCCTATCATGGGCTGCAATAACCTCCATGCACCTTTGAGGCATGCTCCTTATCAGTCGACGGATGTGATCTTGGGGAAGTCAGTCCCATTCCTCAGTAAGTGCCTGGATGAGCTGTTGCAGTGTTTAAGAAACTGAAGGGTGGTGCCGAATTCGCCTGTCAAGCATGTCCTAAAGATGTTCAAGGGGATTTAGGTCTGGACTCAATGCAGGGCACCTCATGGTCTGAATGCCATGCATCCATATGAAGTCTTGAATGACAGCTGCATTGTGTTGACGAGCATTATCCTGCATCAGAAGGAATCCAGGCCCCCATGCCATGTGCAGCAACAATCACATGTTCTTCCAAAATGTCACGAATGTAAACGTCAGCAGTCATTCGCCCTCGGACGACCACAAGATCCGTTTGAAGATCTATTGAGATGCCAGCCTAAACCATAATGGAACAACATGACATTCGGTCAGTCTTGCAAACTGTTGCGTTGGTGTTTCGTTCACGTCGTCGTCTCCAGACACGTAGACGGCCATCACAGCAGGTCAGGCGGAATCTCGACTCCTCTGTGAAGAGAACAGAACGCCATATTGATGTGCAAACTCTAGTCGTGCCCATATATGCTGGTAGGTTAGCCTAGCACTTGATTTGGTCATCTGGCTCTCAAGCCAACTTCATGTAATCTGTTTCGGATTGTTTGATCTGAAACAGCTACTCCAGTTGACATTGCAGGTCATTTCTCAGGTCTCTAGCCGTTGAGGTTCTTCGGCGCAGGGCACAAGTTCGCACATAAGGATCTTGATTGGCGGTTGTTGAGCGTCGGCGACCTTACCCAGCTCTTCGTGTGTACTAGCCAGTCGCCTGGAATAGTCCCCAGTCGGAAAATGACAGAAGAGGACACATCGAGGGCATCTGCCACAGTCCGAAATGATTGACCTGTTTGGAGCAATGTTATGGCTCTCGCAGCTTCTACTGCTTCAAGATTCCTTCGCGGCATGTCAGAGCACTAACAACAACGTTCCAGGAATGCCTGCACCTTCTAATGTTCGACCGTTATCTCCAAGCAAAGAGTGTACTAGCATGTAACCATTTTGTTTTCCGGGGGGTTATATTGTTATGAAAATTTCTCAGAACACCTGGCAGCAAAATGTGTTGGCTTCAACCATTTCCTATGAGGGAGATAGTAGGTTTCATGTTGCAGAAGATAAAATTGCTAAAAAGTATTATTTATGCCCTCTGTAGGGGATTCTACAAGTGTTCCTTTAATTGTTTTGGGCAGTGTGTTACTGAGTCCTGACATCTGTTGCTTTTAGCAAATAAATACTTACTTTTCAAACCGGCTTATCCGTTAGGGTCGCGGGGGCAGTAGCCCTATGGAGGATCTCCAGCGATCGCGATCTTCTGCCATCAGGCGCATGTCCTCCCTGGTAATATCCAAGCGACTCGAACCCAGATTCTCCATGTAATCTAGCCACCTGGTTCTAGGCTGACCCCTTGGTCTCTTACCCATCGGCTTGGAAAATAACAACTGCCTAGGAAGACTAGTTTGAAGCATCCATATCACGTGGCCATACCAGCGCAACTGAGATCTCTCAATGTGGAAAAGTAGCGGCTCAACACTTAAAGATTCCCTTATTGTGCTGCTGTACACTATCTAGTAGGGTAACACCTGCCACACTTCTCAGAAATCTCATTTCAACCATTTGTACCCGCGATCGCACTCTTTTGGTCATTACCCAAGCCTCATGACCATAGGTGAGAATGGGGACAAAGATAGATTTGAAGACTGAGAGCTTGGCTTTGTCACCCAGCTCGCGTTTCGTTACCAGGGATTGCCACAGTTAGCGTCTGACACAGCTTACTGCACCGATCCGAGCATCCAATCCTTTTTCCTGCCATCCATCATTCGTGAATGCAATCCCGAGATACTTGAATTTCTCCACCTGTCTCGATGAGGCTCCCCTAACATGGAGAGCGCACTGAGCAGGCTATCTTGAAAGAACCAGAACCTCAGTTTTAGCCACACTGATCTTCATCCCAGCTTCTTCACATTTGGCTACTGCAAACCGGTCTAGTGCATGCTGAAGGTTCGTGCGAGAAGACCCAAGGAGGACAAGGTCGTCAGCAAAGAGCAACCTCTCCACGAGGCAGTCGCCCACACAAACACGCTCATCGCCTCGGCTGCCCCTGTCTATCCAGTTCATAAAGATAATGAACAAGAGGGGCGACAGTACGCACTCTTGGCGGAGTCCAACACCCACGGTGAACGGTCTTGACTTAATGCCATTTATCCAGACACACATTTCAGAGCTTTCGTACTGAGACATGATAGCAAACAGCAAATAAATATTTTTTTGTATTCTACAACATATTTTTACAGCTTTATGTATCAGAAAATGTATTTTCCATAACTTAGAAAAATTAAAGAGTGTTCTATATTTTTGAGACATACCAATTTCACGACATCCAAGTGTCACGATTGAACGAAGAAGCAGAATGATATGGAGACCATTTATTAAGCCTACACATTTCAGTATTGCACATCTTCAGAGTTGTTTTTTCTCCAAGAGATGCAATACTGAAATGCATAAGGCTGAATAAATGGTTTGCCGTTATCACTCTGTTTATTTTTTTAATTTTTTACAAAATGAAAATAGCCAGAAGTACAGCAGAAATGCCTTGCACAGAGCAAAAGAAGAAGAAATGTTTTTTAAATCAATTAAGAATGTGACTATTGGGCTAAGAATATACAATTTTAGAATCCTTCTCTTATTCAAATATTACAATTTTATTTATTTATTTATTTAAACATACAATTTCAATTGATATTTACAATTGCAAATACAATTATTCGCAATAATAGAACAATAAATTGGTAATAATAATAATAATAATAATAATAATAATAATAATATACAATTTAAAAAATATTCATACAGTAGCGCTCAAAAAATAGTACACTGTGTTTTATTATTCTAACTTCTAAAGTATTGAATTTTAATTAAAGAATTTGTAATAAGATATACACTGCATAAATATTTGAGTAATGAAAGAAATTCAAACTCTTTAGAAATAATTAGTATTTGAAGACTCATCCATTATTGATAGAGGTGAGTTCATAAAATAGTACACACTCAGTTATATGTAGATTTTTCTCATATTCTCTGTATTGATGTTGCTGACAATATTTAACATGTCGCTTCGAGTTCATCTGCCATCTTCAATAAAAAAGCACATTATAGATGCAATCAACAATGGTAACTCATACACCTCGGTTTCGGAGCAATTTCAAGTTCCAAAGTCCACGGTGGCAAGAATTTTTCAGCGTTTTTGCACGCAAGGATATGCAACTTGTAAGCCAGGGTCGGTCAACCAAAATCAACAACTCCACGAGAAGATAAAGTCTCGATACGGCTGTCTAAGGCTGACCCGAAGAAAACTGCAGTCGACCTTAATAACGAAATGGCAACCTTCCATAATGTTAACGTTAGTGTGAGTACCACGAAAAGATGTCTGAGGGATGCAGATTTGTTTGGTAGATGTCCTGTGAAAAAAACCTTTGATCTCCAAGAAGAACCGGATAGCCCACCTCAAATTTGCCAAAGATCATTTGAAGTGGACATCCAAAAAATGGAATAAAGTGCTTTTTAGTGATGAATCGAAGTTTTTACTATTCGGGTCTGATGGTATCCAGTATGTACACCGTCCAGACAACCATAGATTTGATCCAAAATACCAATTACCAACCATTAAACATAGTGGAAGATCCACTATGGTATGGGGTTGTTTCAGTCATAAAGGGGTAGGCCTGCTGATAAAGATCGATGGAATAGTGGACAAAATAGTATATAAGAATATCTTAGAGGAACATATGCTTCCTTTTGCCAAAGCAAATATGCCTCGTGGATGGATCTATCAGCAAGACAATGATTCCAAACATACCGCTTGTATGATCAAAGACTGGTTCAAGTCAAAGAAGGTACAAAATCCTATTGAGCATATGCGGGAAGAATTAGACCGCAGCTGCAAGTGACAGAAAGCACAAAATTCACTGGAAAAATTTGAAATTTTATGAAAAGAATGGGAAAAAATTCCAATGGCCAGCCCGCTACAAAGCTGTTATTGATGCAAAAGGTTTTGCAACAAACTATTGATCTGCTAACTTTTTTTTTTCATTGTATTTACTTCATTTTTGGGATTTTTCTTTGCGTGTGTACTATTTTATGATTTTTGTATTTTGACAGTTTAATGGTGTCCTCACAAATACAATTAACAGTGATCTTATTTCTAATTTTTCTTTTGTATATTTCTATAGATAATATGTATACAAAGTTTAGTTATATGGTCTTAATTATTGAAAGTATTATAGCAATAAACATGAAAGTGTACTATTTTTTGAGCGCTACTGTATAAGGTAAAAGTGATTTTAGCATCAAAAGAACTAAAAGGTTTCCAAAGACCTGGGCCTGTCCAGGGGCATCCTTTAATGAAAAAATTATATAATCATTATAAAATTACAACCTCTGACAATTAAGTTCGGTGAATGAATTCACACAACAAAATGCAAAACAGATAAGAGCCACATTTACTTTATTAACCTTCGAAATAATCACTTTTGGGATCGGGTGTATAAATCCTGGAAGCACCTGGTAAATTCCTCCTTAGGGATGGCTTTAAGTTCACGTGTCACATTTGCTTGAATGTCTGGAATGTCTGCAAATGTGTGTCCCTTTAAAGCCTGTTTCAGGCGTGGGAACAAAAAAAAAAAAAGTCTAAATGTTTAAACCAGTCATAAACACACCTTAAAGATACGGCTTCATCACCGTAGACACCCTTTAGCATATGGTGAGTTTCTGCTGCAGACTTACCAAGCTTAAAAGAAAAGTGCAAATTTACTCTTTGATCCATTTTCCAGTTACGTGTGCATGCTACACCTTCAACTGAAGAAACGAGCATCTGCTAAACCATTGCATGCACAAACGTGACCTGTCTGAACTTCCTTAAACAATGACTGGGCTTGTATTCACATGCATCGTTACTCGCGTAAAGCTCGCACAGATTAGGGGTGAACTTAATTGTCAGAGGTTGTATATAACTATGTATGATATTAAATAACAACAACAATATTAATAAATAGTAGAATTGTGACGGTTTTATGCGGGGTTCCTAGTCATGCACGCTCAAATGTGACTGTTTTATGCAGGGTTCCTACTCTGGACACGCCCTCCCCCCGAATCACTACCAACAGCACTCAAGACTAAGATACGTAATTCTAATGCCTACATCCAGACGTGAATTAAGCATGCTCACCTCTGATGTGCAACTACTTTCCCCCGTAACCTGTCATTCATATAAAAGAATCCACCCTCTTAATTTACCTCTCTTATAAGATACAACGGGATCTTAATCCTCTAATAATTGGCCAACTTGTGATCGTAGAGTGCAAATCTACGTAATAAAGTGTTCCACACTGAGTGTTAATAACTTACTACCCTCCTATGACCCATTTGTTCATTTTAGCAAATAAATTATAGATCAAAGCATGACGTTTAATTAAATGAATGATATTTATGAAAGTTTAAGTTTAAGTAATATCAATACAAATATAGGATTTAAATAAAGCAATTTAAAATGAGATTCAAACAATATCAATGATAAAATTACCATATGTCAAATTACATACATAAATTATAAGTAAATTAATAATTTCAGCTTAAATGAGCAATTTAACCCTGAACGTGCTTAAGTCTACCAAATTTGATCAATTAAATTCAGACATGTGCTCTAGGTAATGTTCCCTTAATTTCTTAACTAAATTCTATTATGCTATCTCGCTTATGCTTAAAATGAGTTCAGTTCCATTATCATTTAACGATGAGTTCCACATTAAATTACACCTTTTTCGCGTGGGCCCAATGAATATAACACAGTACTTAACTTTCGTGTCGACTCTCGAAGTTCCGCTGGATTTGCCGATGTCGCCCGGCGCTCGTCCACAGCTATCGTTCGTTTTCCCCGGTGTCCCGGCTGCCGCTGCGTCGATTCAGGCACCTCTCCTTGAGTTTCCGGATCGCCAGTCTCGTCGTCGCCTACTCAGCTTAGAGCTCCAAAGCCGTCTAGCTAAACGCCCGCTAGACTCTTTGTCCCCGCTCTACCCCGCTGATAGGCACGGGCTCGCTGGTCCGTTGATGGTTACCTGGATCCACGCATCACGCCGTCGGTTGCCGCGTCAACGTCCGTCCGCCTGTTCATGTAGTCGGAGCGTGGATCGCCTCCAGCCGTCGTTGGTCAGCTTTTTTCTCTCGTAGTCTGATTTTTGCCACCGCTACCTTTTACGTCCTGCTACTCATAGCGTCTGTCGTCAACTCTCTCTATTTTTTTCAAAACTCTCCAAATTACCTTGAGATCACCCGGCACTCTGGGATAGCTCCCCGTCTTCCAATTCCTAGAAAAAACTACCCTGTCGGTGTTACCCTTTTTATCCTCCCATTTTACACATTTCCCCCTTTGCAATTTTCGTCTCTGATTTCCTCGTATTAGATCCCCCCTTCTTCTATTGTATTAAATACGGAGTATCCCAGGTGCCGTTAATCCCAAGAGCACATGTCTGAAATGAGGCCTAAAATAATAAATTTCAATTCCAAAATGTTCGAGGGTTAATTGAACCAAATTCTAAAAGAGTAAAGAGACTATGACTTTATGAAGCTTCTGAGAGTAAAGCCAACATCTCTTTATCTAAAATTATAGTTCATGCTTCAGTCGATTAATAAAACTATTAGAACAAGGATTTTTGTTACATTCCCTCCCCTATTGTTTCCCAATTACTGCAGTTTATGATTTACGTGCTCAATTGATGACAGATAGACATAGGTTGCTCCAACCCATGTCTATGTGTACATATTTAATATGTCACAGTATTAAGGACACGATAATAAAGGAAGGGACAGACTACAAAACATTCATGTGCAGATGGAGGCCTCTAAATGTATCCATTTAAATTCCGAGAACACGTCTGAATTCAAATGTTTGAATCTGAAATCTGAATGAGAGGATAGCTTACTAAAATTATCGAACTTGTCCCAAAAAATCTGGTAAGGTAGAAATCACTCATGGCCATGAATTTTATGTTGAAAATAGACTGCCTAGTTTTTTTTTGGATTTTGTATTAGGTAGCTAGAAAACGGCCCACCTCAACAGCGCAAGGAATTTGGAAGGGCTGGAAACAAATAGAAGCTATCAAGCCAATACTAGGACGCAGAGATACAAAACATGGCGGAGACCTCGTTTTACGGGAATTACGATACAAGACTAAAGCTTTTCCAAAAGCGAAGACGTAATCAAGCAAGAGATTAGGTAATTTCGGCGGTCCTAACCTATACTAACATCACTAACAATAACCTGAAAAGAAAATCCCCTCCCTCCCTCTGACTTACCTGTGCTCCCCCGTCGATTTGCCCCGACTACAGCTTTATAAATGATAAATGTCGCCTATTTTTACCTTACCTGAGGCATACTTGAGAACTATGATAAAATAGTTCATCATGGAAAGATTTCTTAGGACAACAAAAAAAGAAGATACATATAGAACGGATTACAAATTGATCTATCAGATGACTAAGCCTAACAAATTTGGATATATAATTAATGTTTAGTTTGCTTAGAGTCATGAATGTTTAAAGTGAGCAATATTCTAACATAAATACATGTTTTTTTTGTTTTCGAGCGAAACTCTGCAAAAAAAAGAGACATATGCGACTGCCTTTATACGGGTATAAAAGATACTTGAGCCTACTTGAAGACAAGGTAATATGTTTGGTCTTAAGTAATTTTAGGTGTTTAACCCGCTGTGCTGTGAAGCTCATAATGTTTTATGTCAGAAAAAAAAGATACAATAACAGAAGTTAGAATGGAACGTTGAGAATTTTACCGGTCAGAAAAGAGAACCCCAAATGTATGAGCATGCATTTAGAGAAAGCGGTATTATAAGAGGAATAAAGCATTGTTTTGTATCTTGAAGGCGTGGTATATGGAGTTATTTGATATACTGTAGATAAGAATATATACATGGAGCATTTAAATCTGCTCTTATAGAGCTTGTTAATTATTGTTCAGGATATTAACTAAAGTGGGGGAGAGTTAAAAATTTTACTTATTGTACTGTGCGTGGCCGGAAAAACGGGGCGTTACAGCATCACTATATTTGTGGTAAAAGTGTTTGAAGTTAGAATTCGGGAACGATTGACTCACCCTATATAAAAATTGGTTTTTTTGAATTTAGTTGGTGTTTGTTTTAGAAAGTACCTTCCCAATAGTATGTTAATCCTGATCTGTGGTAACTGGGACTGTTTGTTGTTAGTAAATCTAAGTCATATACAGTCAATTCTCATTAATACGAAATCGTGGGGACCAAGAAATTTTTTCATATTATTCGTATTTCGTATAAACCAACAATACTAAAAGTGTTATGAAATAAGCACGGAAATAAAATACTTTAAGTTAGAAATAATTTTTATTCATCTCTCCTAAAAAAATCTGTAATGACAGTTTGTTTTCGCGCTAAAACAATTTTTTTTTTCTAAATCACTATTGATTTTACAATATAATGTAAATAAGTCTTCAGGAACATCCTGACTGTACAATATGTAAGATTTAATTTCCTCCATCAATTCTAACATTCTCTGATTTGATGGAGCAGATTGAATTCGTTCGTCGTCATCATCACTCTCTTCGTCTACGCCATCTTGCTTGTCGTCCAGGCATTCTTGCACGATCTCTTCGTCGGTTAATGTGTCAGAGGTGATGACGCCGTCGTCGATCCTGACGAAATCTTCGAACGACATCGAGGCAACTTTCTCTCTATAATTGGCGTGACTTCTAAGCACCTCCCACTCCTCAAATCCATCAAAATCTGGCTCGTCTGGTTCTTCTGTAGTGTTAGAAAATCCTGCCTTTCTAAAGCAGTTAGGAATAACACTATCTGGGATCGTGCGCCATGCTTCCGATAAGTTGATAATGGCGTTTAAAACACTCCATTTTTTTT
>JAHWFO010029432.1:1157-63838 GCA_023313115.1 Rhysida immarginata
CCATATCTTATAATTGAAAATTTTTGAGGGTGTCATAAGGGTACCATTAGAGCACGTGCCACTGTTTCGATTACAACCATTTTTAAAATGTTTCATTTCCTGAAACATAGTTATCAATTGGCGAAAATAGTAATTTATATCCGCTTCTATCTCGTCATTACGAGTTGTTTGATATATTAATTATTATATCTCTCCATTGAGAATTGCTAGGTGGGGTCGTGAAAGTACCATTTGTGCACGCGCTATTGAACTGATGTAGACAACATTTGTGATTGGTTCGTGCCATGGAAAATATTCATCAACTTACGAAAATAGTATTGAATAACCGCTTTTATCTCGTCATTACGATTTGTTTGATATATCTATCTATATACAGTATATACAAAAAGTCTTTACACCCCTGGAAGTTTTTCATAAAACATGTTATAAAACATGTGTACATTCTACTGGTACTATTAAATTTTATCAAATATTATCATTGAACACCCCTCTTTCAAAAAATATAAAGTACCTGACAGAAAAACTCTGGCTTTATTTTAATATGCAAATTTTTTCAATGAGGTATCATGAATGAATATAACGTAAAATTAATGATAGTCGAAATTGGTTTCAAGGAACCTGGTGTATTGGAACTATTATTAGGAGCTTTAGCATAAAAGCTACTTATAAGAATGCGCCCTTGGTCTGTAAGTTTATCCGGCCGTCTGTCCGGCCGTCCGCCGTTTTTACGATAACTTGAAAACGGATTAACCTTTTAAAACTCTGTTTTCAGAAATATGACCATCAAAGTCTTTGCTCGGCCGTATCAACTTTTCAGAATTTTTCGTGGACCCTTTCAAGTCGAATTCAGGTGCTAAAACAGTGAGTTTACAGAATACAAATTATAACGGCATGTCATATAACACTCGATTTGTCAAGAAGGAATACATTGTTAATTTCTGTTCATCTTTTAAGCATTACTGACTTCGGCGCGCACGTGAAACCGCTTTGTCGACGCACGATTGCTCAAATGCTCATCATCTAAATTATTAAGTAGCGGAAGAATGGAACTACTTATTGGTTTTATAATGTCTTAACTGTGTACCCCTTCATAATTTCTACATTTTTTGAGGTAGAAGGTTGAAATTCGGAATGTAGCTTCCTAGCTGCACTATTTAGTTTAATTTTGATAGGTACACCGGGGTCGGAATTACGGGGGTGGGATTCTGAAAGGACAACATATCTATGTGCTATTTAGGTACGCAAATGCGTGAAATTCAGTATCCAGATTCCTCTAGGCAAGATCTACATTACTATGAAGTTTAGGCCCAATTGTTCCATTGGAGTCGAATTTGCGGGGGTGGCAGTCACTTGGTGTTTAGAACTATGGCAACATATGACATGTGATATATCATATGTTCGGAAATGATGAGAAAGGAAAGAAAATACGAGCTTTTTTATATTTTTCTACATATTTCGTTCGAGATTAAAAAACTTCCTGAGAAGTTAAAAATTCAGATAAAAGGGTAAAAATAGATGACTGCAGGATCTGTTACTTGGTTTACCTTACTCGGGGAGGGGGTTATTCTTATTAATAAATGTATAAATGAATTTCTGCTTCCCTGCTAAAGCTCCTACTTGGAATGTTTACAAGATTTTATTATTAGGAGCTTTAGCATAAAAGCTACTTATAAGAATGCGCCCTTGGTCTGTACGTTTATCCGGTCGCCGTTTGCACGATAACTTTAAAACGGATTAACTTTTTTACATTCTGTTTTCAGAAATATGACCATCAAAGTCTTAACTCGGCCGTATCAACTTTTCAGAATTTTTCGTGGATCCCTTCAAGTCGAATTCACGTGCTAAAACAGTGAGTGTAAAGAATACAAAGATAATGGCATGTCATATAACAACCCATATGTCAAGAAGGAAAACATTGTTATTTTATGTTCATCTTTTAAGGATTATTGACATCGGCGCGCGCACGTGAAATCGCTTTGTCGACGCACGATTGCTCAAGTGCTCATAATCTATAAGCTTATTATTAAGTAGCGGAAAAATGGAGCTACTTATTGGTTTTATTTTACACACCATTTGAATCATCCTTCATCATTTCTACATTTTTTGAGGTAGAAGATTGAAATTCGGAATGTAGCTTACTATGGGCATGTGCACCTTCATTATTTAGTTTGGTTTTGATTAGCCCATTAAGGTCGGAGTTTTGGGGGTGAAAATTAGAGGGGACCAAAAGGTCTAGTTGTATTTATACATATAAAGGAGTGAAATTCGGTATGCAGATTCATATAAGCAAGATCTCCATTCTATAAAGATTTTTTATTCCAGAGGTATCCATGCCTTCACGACGCGATGGCGGAAATGCATCGAAAAGATGGGAACTACATTGAAAAATAATGTACCAACTCTCTCTTTATTAAAGGAGTTGTAAAAAATATTTCCGGTTTTAATTTGACTGACCCTCGTAAGTAGAATAAGAATGGAGCTACTTATTGGTTTCATAATGTCAGTCCGTCCCCCTTCATTATTTCTACATTTTTTGAGGTAGAAAGTTGAAATTCGGAATGTAGCTTACTATGGGCATGTCCATCTGCACTATTTAGTTTGTTTTTATTTGGTATACGGGAGTCGGAATTACGGGGATGGGATTCAGAGAGGGCAACATATCAATGTGGTATTTACCGTAGGTACGTTAAGGCGTAAAATCCAGTATCCAGATTCCTCTAGGTAAGATCTACATTACTATGAAGTTTAGGTCCAATTGTTCCAATGGGATCGGATTTGCGGGGATGGCAGTCATTTGGTCCTTAGAACTATGACAAAATGTGGCATGTGATATATCATACGTTCGGAAATGATGAGAAAGGAAAGAAGATACGAAGTTTTTTACATTTTTTACATACTACGTTCGAGAAAATCAATTTATTGATTAAAAAAAACTTAGGGAGAGGTAAAGAGTGCAGATGAAGGGATATAAATAGATGACTTGCCTTATCCTACTCGGGAGGCGGAGGGGGGGGGGCCCCCATAAATTTCTTTTTAATAAACGTATAAATGTATTTCTGCTTCACTGCTAAAGTTCCTCCTTGGAATATTTACAAGATTTTATTGTATAGTGGAACCATTAAGGGTCATTGGAAACTTAATGGCATATAATATACGAGGGCAGGGGCAAAAGTCATGACAACAATTTTTTTTCTTGAAGATACCAGTCCGGTTGGAAAATGTGGCATATAAGACGAAAGGGCAAGGTGTTAACTACATGTGTGGACAATGAAAAGCACTGAAATATCGTAACACACTAATTTATTACGGCAGTATACAAGGCAATATGGTGTTCACGGTGCAAAAGAATGACAACACAGTACACATAAAGTTGACATGACCAATCTGGGCCTAAAGACTCTCAAAGTAGTCGCCTGCTACTGTCACCACACCGGGCCAGCGATGTGGGAGGCGCTGAATACCATCAGCCTCACGATCGGTCGCCCCAAACGTTGCTCATCACTGGTTGACACACGCCCTTGCTGAAACTTTCCTACCCACCGTGCTACTGTACGGTATGGTAGGGCATTATTCCCAACGGCTTCCACTAATTCACTGTGACATTCCATCGCATTTCACCCTCGCAGAACGGCTATTTTGATATAAGCGCGCTGCTCAACACGGGTTACATCCATCTCCCACGACACTCACCGACTGACTGATTTCAAAGCCCTCGCTGCGATATTACCAGCTAGCACAGAGCCATCTGTTGTTCTGCATACACATTATGCCTGCAGAACTTCCACATATACGTTTGTGATCCGTTCACATATGTACAAGAAAAAAAATAGTTGCCATGACTTATGCCCCAACCCTCATATCAACCGACTTGGAATGATGTGCGATGAATGAACATAACGTAAAATTAATGATAGTCGAAATTATTTTCAAGAAACTTGGTTTAGTGGAACCATTTTGGTTCATTGGAACTTTCAATGCTAAAATATGGCATGTAATACATCAAACGACTTGAAATGATGGTCATGAATGGATATAATGTAAAATTATAATAGTCCAAATTGGTTTGAAGGAACTTGGTTTATTGGAACCATTATTGTATAGTGGAACCATTTTGGGTCATTGGAAATTTCATTTCCAAAATATGTCATGTAATATATCAACCGACTTGGAATGATGTGTCATGAATGAATAGGGAGTGCAAGTGTGACGTCAGTCCTTGGAATTCTTCAGTCACGTGACTCGATTTGGTTCCAAACAAGTCTTCTCGCTTCGGGATTTAACATGGTTCCAACGTAGGGATGGAATAAAATCGCTTTGTATAAGCCCAGTGTTTATAACACATTTAAGATGTGAATTTGTTTAGTTCCTCACTGCTCAAGAAGGAGCCAAAACAGCGATTTAGACATATATCGTTTTCCCAAAGAAAGAAAGATCCGCGAACGATGGCATTCTTTTGCTGAGTGATTAAAAGTGATTAAAAAGCGTTCTAATATTAATGTATAAATTTTATAATGGGATTAAATGTCTTAATAATAGTATCAATTACACAAATTAACATAATAATTTAAGAGATGTCATTTTTGCTGGCCGCCCGTTTCAACGTTACTAGTACGTATATTGCGTGGTTCCAATGTTTGGAACCAGCGATCCCATTTCCTAGGGTCTCGGCCCGTTCATTGCGCAAATGACGTCAGCGGTGACGTAGTCACTTGCACTCCCTATATAACGTAAAATTATTGATAATGGAAATTATATCAAAGGCACTTGGTTTAGTAGAACCATTATGGTGTTTCATTAGAACATTTAATGCTAAAATATCGCATGTAATTTATCAAACGACTTGGAATGATGTGACATGAATTAATATAACGTAAAATTAATGAAAGTCGAAATTGATTCAAAGATACGTGGTGTACAGATAACTTTATGGTCCATTAGAAACTTATAATGTTAACATAGGGCTGTTTAAAAATATAGTTTTGCGATTGGTTTAGTTTAACCTTTCGGTACTTGGTTATGTCATTCCTTAATGTTTATTAAGTACCGAAAGGTGCTTTATACTATCAGTGTGAGGAAAAGTGTCTGTCTGTCTATCTGCTGTCTCTAACTTAAACTCCTCCGAGGCTATGAAAGATTTTAAAAATCTCTTTTCGTCAGTCGATGAGTATGGTCCATGGTACGAACCATTCACATATAAAATCTAAATCGGTTATTGTCACATGCACAAATGGTACCTCTATTTTTCCACCAAGCATTTTTCAATGGGAAGATATATTAAGTAATATATCAAACAAATCGTAATGACGAGATAAAAGCGGTTATTCATTACTTTTTTCGTAAGTCGATGAAAATGGTACATGGCACAAAGGTATCACAAATGTTATCTAAATCACTTCAATAGCACTTGCACATATGGTACCTCTATTTTCCCGCCAAGTAAATTTCAATGGGAAGATATAATCAGTAATATATCAAACAAATCTTAACGACGAGATAGAAGCGGATTTAATTTACTATTTTAGCCAATTGATAAATATGGTTTAGGAAATAAACCATTTTGAAAAAAGTTGTAATCGAAATAATGGTGCGTGCTCTAATGGTACCCTTATGACACCCTCAAAAATTTTCAATCCAAAGATATGGCATGTAATATATCAAACGACTTGGAATGTGGTATCATGAACTATTAAAACGTAAAATAAACGACAGTTTATATTCGTTTCAAAGAACGTGGTTTAATGGAACCATTCTGGTTCAGTGGAGCTTTCAATGCTAAAATGTGGCATGTAATATATCAAACGACTTGGAATGATGTTTCATGAATGAATATAATGTAAAAATAATGATAATCCAAATTGGTTTCATTTGAACTTTACATGCTAAAATATAGCATGTAATATATGAAACGACTTGGAATAAGGTGTTATGAATGAATATAACGTAAAATTCATGATAGTCCAAATTGGCTTCAATTATACAGGTTTAGTAGAACCATTCTTGTTTAGTGGTACCATTATGGTTCATTGGAACTTTCTATGCTAAAATAAGGCATGTAATATATCAAACGACTTGGAATGAAGTGTCATGAATGAACACAAAGTAAAATTTATGATAGTCGAAATTTGTTTCAAGGATCCTGGCTTAGTGGAACCGTAATGTTTCGTTGGAAATTTGAATGCTAAAATATGGCATGTTATATGTCAAACGATTTGGAATGATGTGTCATGAATGAATACAACGTAAAACTACTGATAGTCGAAATTGGTTGCAAGGAACCTGGTTTAGTGAAACTATTCTTGTTTAGTGGAACCATTATGGTTCATTGTAACTTTCAAATATGGCGTGTAATATATCAAACTATGGCATTTAATATATCAAACGACTTGGAATTATGTGTCATGCATGAATAAAAGGTAAAATTAATGATAGACTAAATTGGTTTCCAAGAATCTTGTTTAGTGAAACCATTATGGTTCACTGGAACTTTCCATGCTAAAATATAGCATGTAATATATGAAACGACTTGGAATGAGGTGTCATGAATGAATATAACGTAAAATTAATGATAGTCCAAATTCGTTTCATTTATCCTGGATTAGTGGAACTATTCTGGTTTAGTGGTACCATTATGGTTCATGGGAACTTTCAATGCTAAAATAAGGAATGTAATATATCAAACGACTTGGAATAATCTATCATGAATGAACATAACGTAAAATTAATGATAGTCGAAATTGGTTTCAAGGAACCTGGTTTAGTGGAACCATTATATTTCATTGGAACTTTGAGTGTTAAAATATAGATTGCAATATATCAAACGCCTTGAAATGATGTGTCATGAATTAATATTACGTACAAATAATTATAGTCGAAATTGGTTTCAAGGAATTGGTTTAGTGGAACAATTATGGTTCATTGGAACTTCATGTGCTAAAATATGTCATGTAATTTATCCAACGACTTGGAATGATGTGTCATGAATGAATATAACGTAAAATCAATGATAGTCGAAATTGTTTCAAAGGTACGTGGTGTAATAATATCTTTATGGTCCATTATAAACTTACAATGTTAACATAGTGCTGTTTAAAAATATAGTTCCGCGATTGGTTATGTCATTCCTTAATGGTTTATTAAGTACCGAAAGGTGCTTTATGCTATCTGTGCGGGGAAACGTGTATGTCTGTCTATTTGCCAACCTCTAACTCAAACTCCTCCAAGGCTATGAAAGATTTTAAAAATCTGTTTTCTTCAGTCGATGTGTATGGTTCATGGAACGAAACAATCATCAATGTGATCTAAATCGATTTATTGGCATGTGCACAAATATTACCTCGATTTTCCCGCCAAGCAATTGTCAATGTTAAGATACAGGTTCTTTATAATTACAGTTCCATTTTGACATGGCCTTAAAAAAAAACTACTGGACCAAAAGCTATAATACTTGGTAACGTTATAAAAGACGTCATGGGAAGTTCATACACACAAAAAAAATTAGTTCAAAAGGTCACCACTAGCATGGAATGGCGCTCTATGCAATATTCGTATACGAAATTAGACACGAAGACACAGGTTAACACAGGATGGAGGGTACATTCAACATGTTACTGATTTTAGTAACGATTAAAGACTTGTTAAGCTGTGTCTTCGTGGCTAATTTCGATTACGAATATTACATAAAGCGCCATTCCATTCTGGTGTTGGCCTTTTGAACTAATTTTTTTTGGTGGGTATGAACTTCACATGTTTTCTTGTATAATATTACCAAGTATTAAATCTTGTGGTCCAGTGGTTTTTTTTATGGTCATGTCAAAATGGAACTTTAATTATAAACACCCTGTATATTAAGTAATATATCAAACAAATCGTAATGACGAAATATACAGGGTGGTCTATATTTATTTTTTGAACCGAAGCAGATATGTCAATTTTGATGAATCCAATGAACAGGAAGTTGTGGGTGGTCTATCCCATGGTGCACTTTTCAGCATCCCAAATATGCAAATTAGGAAACATTCAAAATTTATCTCAAAAACCGTAAGGGATAGAGAAAAAAACCCAATTGCAAACTTGTTCAGCATTAAAAAACAAACGAAAGAAAAAAGAGCACGTACTTTCAAAGATGCCATCACTCTTGTTACCATATCAGATGTAATGGATTGGCAGGCAGTCTGAATTCTCTGTTGCAAATCCAGGATAGAAGTTGGCTGAGTGGCATAAACTTTGTCTTTAAGATAACACCACACAAAGAGGTCATTAGAGAAAAGATCTGGTGAGCGTGCAGGCCAATGAATTGGGCCACCCCGGCCGATCCACTGACCTGGAAACATTGCATCGAGATGATCACAACTAGCTGCCGCTGAATGGGCTGGAGCCCCATCATGTTGATACCATACCCTTCGAAGTGATCCTAAAGGAAGCTCATCTGCAAATTCTGCCACTACAACATCTATTATCATGTCTCTGTATCGTGCAGCTGTCAACGTCCCTTCGTAGAGCAATGGACCAACCAATCCACCACTGATGATTCCATACCAGACATCCACTTTCCAATTCACCTGGTGCACAGCTTCTCGTAACCATCTAGGGTTTTCTGTTGCCCAATAATGGAGATTGTGTTTATTAACCAGACCATCTCGAGAGAAGCTGGCTTCGTCTGACCACAAGACCCAACTGAGAAAGCCTGGGTCATCGTCGATGCGATTTAGCAGCCAATTGCAGAACTCAAGACGAAAATCGTAGTCTGTTGGCTTCAATCCTTGGTGGCAGTGGACATAATAAGGGTGGAATCCATGCATATGAAGTAATCTTAATACTGATTGATGACTGCAGCCAGCTTCTTCAGCAACTGATCGAGTACTACAATGAGGATTAGCATAAACAGCAGCTAAAACGGCTGTGCTGGAGTCCTCTGATGTGACAGTTGTTGGTCTACCTTGCCGGGTCTGATGACTGACACTTCCTGTAGGGTATTGTTAATCATATTTTAACCAATAATATGCCCGAAATTGTCCCTGCCGTAGGTGATGTAACAATGTATGATTTTTCCGTGAGCAGGCTTTCTGTCTAGGCGGTATTGCAAGATCTCGTTTATTGTAACTACAATTCATTTTAGCCTATATATTACATTGTTTACAAAAGCTGTATTTAAATACTGATTTTTAACAGTAAGGGCATTTATTGTTACCTTTCCAGTAATGAAATTAATAACAAAAACTTTTTTATTAAAATTTTTCCCGAACATTTATTTATTATCTCGACCAACTGACACAGTCGACGAAAGGACGTTCAACGAATTGACTCCGACGAATTGACGCTCGACGAATTGACCCTCGACGAATTGACACGTACCCTTTTGGAACAGACGGAAAACAATATATTCGACGCTCCAAGAACAAGTGTTTCAATCCAAAATACCAAGTGCCCACAGTAAGCATGGAGGGGGATCTCTTATGGTTTGGGGTTGTATTTGTAGAAGTGGGGTGGGTCCTCTTATGCGTGTTATTGGTACTATGGATAAGAATATGTACAGAGCTTTTCTATTTTACCACATGCATCCCCACGGAAAAAACTGCATGCCCACAGGCTGGTTATTCCAACGCGACAACGACCCCAAACAACCTCCAACCTTGTTAAGCATTATCTGGCTTCCAAAAAAGTTCGAGTATTTGACTGGCTATCGCAGTTCCTCTGATCTCAACCCCATCGAACATCCCTGGGAGGTACTGTTTCGTCAATGCAAAGACAAAAAGGCATTTAACTTGGATGAAAAATTTTAAATGCTTCAGGAAGAATGGTTTAAGATTCCGTCCGAAACCATGACAAAGTTAGTAAATTCTATGCCTAGCAGATGTCAAGCTGTTATCAAGAGTAACGGCTATCCGACTAACAAGGGAACTTTGTACCCTGCCTGACACAGATTTTTATCAATTTTGAAATATATTATTCTTCTAATGAAACTGAATCCACTTGCCAAAAAAGAAATCCCACAATTTTGTATTGTGCGCACGCGCCAAAAAAGAAATTATACTATTTATGTATCATACTTACAATAATGCAGTTTTATTTACACTTTTACTACATACGATTTTGATGTGATTCACATTGGTCTCATTCACCTTATCATTGAAGTAACTATATAAAATTTATAATTACATTAGGAGATTATTATTTAATTACTTTTTCTTTTTTATATGAAATTTATTTAACAGCAGAAAAATTTAGTCTGATTGGTATCGACTCAATGAATTCTCGTCTGCTTCTTCTGCGTGGAAGTAGTTCCATTGTTGTTGTGCAAACTTCGTGGTATCAGTGCGCCGTAGTCGAATGCAGTTCGAACTCGGTTTCAGGGTTTGACCGATTGTATTAATGCGCGCACCGCTTCACCTATGGGCGCAACAATGGCTTTCCTTTTGTCTTCATGCGCGCAAGCAAGCAAGTGCGTTTCTTTTACGGTGGCGCGTGCGCACAATTCAAAATTGCGGATTTTCTTTTTTGGCAAGTGGATTCAGTTTCGCTGGAAGAATAATATAATTCAAAGTTTTAAAATCGGTGTCAGTAACAGGTACGAAGTTCCCTTGTAAGTACTAATGTATGACATCTTTTCATTTGATTTCTCATTTTTGTTTCAGATTTGCAACATGTTTGGTATGAAATATGTATCAAAATTTAACTAGTGCCTTATTTTTTGAACACAAATAAAAATACAATTTTCTTTTTTATAGCAAGATGCTATAAAAAAATTGAGATATTTTTATTTATAAAGTTGTATTTCCATTTCATCTACCACTTGTTGAAAAAACTCGCAAGTCTTATTGTTCTGTTAGAATAAAAGCCAAAAATTGTACTCGTGCCTTATTTTCTGAGTGCTACTGCATATACATAGATATACCATTTAAAGCTCTATACAAGGTGTCTCAGAATTCATTGTACAAACTTCTAGGGGAGTTAGTATGGGTGATTCTAAACAAAAAAGTTCATATCAGCATGGGTCCGAATTTGAACGATAACTGAGATATGAACAGAAATAAAAATGCCGCCACCAAGATCAACAAGTTAATAACTCAGGTTCTGTAAAGTCTAGATTAATGAAATTTGGGGGAATAACAGGGTACATAAGAATGTGTATACCGTTAAAAGTTGATCGAATGCTAACAAGAAGTTTCCGAGTTACTCATTCAACATCATAACACGTGCTCACTTGTGAGTAGTAACTAGCACTTGTTAAAATTTTGACTGTGTAACTCAGAAACTTTTCGTTGGAATACAAACAAATTTTAACGGTATACACAGTCTTTTGTACCCTGTAATTCCCCCCAATTTCATTAATCTAGGCTTTACAGAACCTGAGTTATTAACTTGTTGATATTGGTGGCGGCATTTTTATTTCTGTTCATATCTGTTATCGTTCAAATTCGGACCCATGTTCATATGAACTTGTTTGCTTAGAATCACCCATACTAACTCCCCTACAAGTTTATACAATGAATTCTGAGACACCCTCTATATACAAGTATGGACAACAGACGAAATTTTTGGCCTTTTCATAGGCTCACTCACTGTAAACTGCTTATTAAAATTTGAAAATCACTAATTTTTAAGTAATTTATATATACTTACGATGTGCATTAAATTGCATAAAAAACGAGTGATTTTCGAGAATTTCAATAAGCAGTTGAGCCTACAAAAAGGCCAAAAATGGCGAAAATGCCATCAGTTGTCCATACTTGTATATACAGGGTGTAAATGGACGAGCTTTCACAAATTTATGGATATGTAAAGGATGATGTGGTGAATATTTTTTATTAATAACCCATAGTCCCAAACGAAAAGCGACGGAGTCGCAGCATGTTTGATGCTCTGTTTTGCGTCAAGCCGTGGAATGGCTGTCTGAATTATTGTGTTGTCACTGCATTGAAAGTTCTCGCTGTTTCCTGCCTCACAGTAAAGTCCATTTCTGAACTCGTACAGCACAAAACGTATAGCGCAAAAAAATCCCTTCACCCTTACGGAATGTTCACGTACCAACGGGAATTTCGTACCAACCTGATATGCAAGATTATGTGAAAGGAGAATGTGCTGTGCATCCGGACGGTACCATTTGAAAATAGCCTGCGAGCTGACAGTCTGCATAAGGTCTACAAGATGCAATGACAGGGGACATCGTAGTAAACGTGCCTAGTTCAATGCTTGACAAACCAGGACATCAAACAAGCTGTGGCTACGTCGCTTTTCGTTTGGGACCATGGGTTTATTAATAAAAAATGTTCACCACATCAACCTCTACATATCCTTAAATTTGTGAAACGTCGTCCATTTACACCCTGTATAGAGCTTTAATACTATTTGTATTAGAGTGTCATCTATTGGTGAATATTTTTATTAAAAAACTGTCAAGCACATCATTTGAATTATCCGTAGTTCAAATTTTATCTCATTTGGCTCAATACAACGTATTCTAGAGCCCTCTGAAGTGGAAAACTTATTTCTTGCTAACCCTATATATATTATTCAGAATCGATTACAATCGCCATATAAGTTTTCACTTCGGTCGTGCTGTCTTAAGCACACACACATACGCGCGTTTTTTTTTATACTTTTTCGGATAAATATTGAGAAATACCCACGCGGTCTGATCAAAACACATTATCAAAACAGTTTTGTTCACACAAAATAAAATATTGATGGGAAGGAGTAACTATAAAATATTGTTACAGTGGCCATAAATAAGGTTGTCACAACAATTATTTCTCTCCGGGTACCAAAATTATTTTTAAAAACTTACAATTTAGATATAAACGGACCAAAAATCAGAAAAAAATATATGAAATTAATGTTATTCAAAAACCAATGAATAATAAAAGAATTATCATTAATTGTGATTGTGTAATTATATAAGCATGTAAAAAGTTTTTTTTTATACAGGGTGAGGCCTTTATCTTGAGACAACTGAATATCTCGTTAACTATGATTGTACAAAAAAATGTCCAAAATCAATAGTGAATTATTTCGCGGGGAAAATTCATTAATTAAAAAATTACCCCCCCCCCCTCTTGTGAAAGGGGCTGGGGGAGGGGGTAACTTTGAAATCTTAAATAGGAATCCCTATTTTTAATTGTATATTCAGATTGTACACAATATTCGAGAAATGTTTTATTCTTGGTGTTTTTTCAATTGATTCAACCGTTTTGGAGATAGAGGCCCTGAAAGTGTGGAACTTTTAAAGTTTTTAACCCAATTTTATCGAGGAAGACAAAGTGAAAGAGAGTGGGTCTTACAGACATTCCTATTCCACTTTTTAATGGTCTTTAAGAATCTGAAGTCAGAACTTCAAAAATCCAATATTATTCACTACACACGCATAGACTCTGTCTCCTTAGGACTGCTGCCCCCAAAAGTTTACTTGTGCACTAAAAATTTTGTATTTTTGAAATTCTGACTTCGGATTCTTAAAGACCATTAAAGAGTAGAATAGGAATGTCTGTAAGACCCACTCTCTATCTCTTGGTCTTCACTGATAAATTTGAGTTCAAAACTTTAAAAGCTCCACACTTTCAGGACCAGTATCTCCTAAACCGTTGGATCAATTGAAAAAACACCAAGAATAAAACATTTCTAGAATATTGTGTACAATCTGAATATACCATTAAATATAGGGGTTACTATTTAAGATTTCAAAGTTACCCTCTCCCCTCCCCCCCAGCCCCCATCACAAGGGGGGAGGGTGGCAATTTTTTAACTAATGAAGTTCTCTCACGAAATTTGATTTTGGACATTTTTTCGTACAAATGTTTCCGAGGTATTCAGTTGTTTCAAGATAAATGCCTCACCCTGCATTAAGCTGCCTTACCAAGGATGAATTCATCATCTCAATTACAGTCGAACCTCCATTATATGGCACTGCTTAATACTTAATACATAATCTAGGGCATTTGAATTTTTCCCTTGATCCCGTCCCATTGAAAGTAATCTATGTAAATTAACTTTTTAATACTATGTGTTTTTTCTCAAATCTTGGTTAATAATGTTTATTTTGCCTCAAAAATTACGAAATTCATTCCCAGAAAGTGATTTAGCTGAGATGCTTATTGTTAAAAGAAAGTGAAAAAATTTTGAATTATTTTTTATTTGTTCCATTAAACACAAACGACTAAACATATGTTATTAGAAAATTGGAAATTCTAGTTGATTCTCAGTGTTTACACGGAGTTTTTTTCTCCCAAAAAATAAATAAATGCGTGAAATTGTCACAAATAATAGTCTCAAGCTTATGTCATAACAATATTGGGAATTTCAGCGAATCTTATTTCACACTCGGTAAATACGTACTTTTTTACTCGTTCCCTTGAAATATGTTTTAAGAAGTGCGACATAAAAAAAATTCTCAAAAATCAAATTTGAAACAGAAGCACCTGGAAAATTTTAAAAATGTTAATAAAAACATTGGCATAACATTAATTTATAATTTAAATAAATATTTCATAAATATAAACGAATGAATTCAGAACTACATATCTTGAGTTACAAGACAGACTCATTGTATGAAATCCACGTAAACACGGCCTGAGATAGTGTAGACAAGATGACCGACCATCGTCTTCATTGTGACTAATGCTCACACACTGGGAAGCGCAATCTAGTTGTTATAGACATCAGTGATATCCGTCACCTATCTGCTTGCCATATTCCAAGATATTCACAGTTTATCTAAGAGTTTTTCTATCTTCCTACAGTTAGCAGAGACATTTGTGACACATTTTATTTAAAAGTGAATAAAATTTGTTGATATTTTTGGGGGAAATCGGCTGCCTTTACTTCGACAATCACACAGCGGTTGTTTCCTTCGACGATGCCGAGAAAACTAACATAAGCAGTACCAAAAATTGTTTAAACTTTTTTAAATCGGTTTGTGCCAACTTAAGACGCGTTTACAACTTCCTCATACAATTGTAGACATTCTGTATTATTGTAGTTCCTTAATTATTAGTTTAACTGAAAAATTGTACAGATTTTAAGCTACTTAATTTTTTATATAATATTTTATTTAAAATTGATTTTTTTTTACTATACATTATACAGGGTGTTTTTGAATTGAGTACAGATTTTTTGGGAGATGATAGAAGAGGTCCTTAGAAGTATTTTTTGTCATATGAACATGGGGTCCCCGCAGCTCCGTTTACTTACAATACTGCATTGAACAATGAAATGACACCGGGACGCAGTGTGTATTGGTAGGCCTAGATTATTTTATTTTTAACAATTAACACAAGCAATCTACTGTAATAACTTTTAAAGTAATTGTTTGCAAAGAAATTTTAAGGTGCACGTGCTTGTTTGTTGAAAAGTCTTAGGACAAACTTCGTCAAGGAGATTCCATGGTATCCAACCCCTTTGTAAAATACGATTAGTCCATATGTAAATGAACTAATCGCATTCTAGGAAAGCAGTAGGTAAAGATTTGGTTTAAAAAGTTCACTTGATGTGTTAATTGTTAAAAATAAAATAATCTACGCCTACCAACGCACACGGCCTCCCGGTGTCATTTGATTGTTCAATGCAGTATTGTAAGTAAACGGAGCTGCGGGGACCTCATGTTCATATGACAAAAAATACTTCTAAGGACCTCTTCTATCATCTCCCAAAAATCTGTACTCAATTCAAAAACACCCTGTATAATAAACTTTCGAAAACCGGTTTTAATGTTTTTTTGACATACTGAAATTTAAAACCTTTTTTTCGAAATTCTGTTTTTTATAAAACCATGTGTTTTAGATAAACACCATAGGGGGAGGGGGAATGTAAGCTTAATTAGAGCACTGTAATAGAGAGTACGAACAATTGGACTGCGGCGGCCATTTTGTTGCCTTTCTTCTATTTACTGAAAGCTGAGCCAATGAAAAGGACTCGCTTTAAAACTGTTTAAGTTAGACAACATAACTCCCCTTCCCCTATTTTTATCATAAAATGTTACATATCATTTTATATATATTTACGAATGTTACAATTTAAATTTGTCATTAAAGTGATTTAATTCAGGTAACATACTAGTTAGTGATGAACCAGAAGGATTCGCCTTAAAACTTATTAAAAGTTATACAAAACTTTGTTTTTTCTATTTTTATAATATATACTATTTTATTTATATTTAAAAATGTTACATTAAAATTTAAGTCATTAAAACGATTTAAGTTAGCTTATTTATTTTACTTCCTCATTAGCAAAATTAACAAAAAAAATTTCTGAGAGGCAAAAAAAAGAAAAACAATATTTTTTGTTAATTTTTATATTTACTCCACATTCTTAATGACTGCTCGCATTGCCATACTCCTACTATCATATTTATTTTCCTGACAAGTAGAAAAGCAAGCGGCTAGAACTTGAACGCCCTTAAATTTCAAAACATCATGAAAACTCAGTTTTGATAATAAAAAGCTGGCTTCATTGCTTCTTTTAAATTTTTCTGCTTCTTCCAGTAAGTTGTTAAATACAGCTGCATTTACAAATTATAAAGGCGTTTATTCATGGCAAGTTCTAAAATATCTTAATTCAATGAATCTTTTGACATAGACTTGTTCCCAATTCTTCACCATGTGAAAAAACAGAATTAGATTTTTAACATAAATAAAAGAAAATTCATTAATGTAGTATATTCTACATTTTACGAGTTGTAGTAGGACAAAAATCCCAGTCTTAAAGTGCATGGAAGGAAAAAAAAACCAGAGTTTAAACACACGTAAAAAACCCCCAGAGATAAAAGCTATGGTAAAAGCATCAAAGAAGACATAACCTCCAAATGAAGCCTTAATTTTTAATCATTTTTATCGAGTTTTTGAAATTTTATTGAATTTTTTCCTTGTATTGTGTAGCGTGTGTTGAGGGGGGAGGGGGTCTTTTAAAAAGTGTTTTTTAAGATTAATTTACTGAATAATTTTTTTTTAACCTAGTGATTTAGTGGGAATTATTCGTGATTTGTTACTGCAGTTTACTGCACAGCAGCACGACATTTCAGAAGAAATTGAAAGTTAACAGCTTCTAATAAGCATTATCGTACAGAAGCACATAGAAAATGACTGCACGAAAGGCAACAAAATGACGATCGAAGGGTCACGTTCGGCCGACCAGCCAATGAGCTTGCGTACCTGGCGGCATACGTTCGGGGAAAAGAATGTCCGTACTCTCTATTATAGTGCTCTAAGCTTAATGAGAGAAAAATGGATATTGAAAATCATAGTGACACCAAAGCAGAATCAACTTCTATGAACCTGACTGGATCTACATCTTCGTAATTCCGTTTGTACAAGCAGTTGGAAGACGATTCATGAACAGTACGTTCTGGGCGGTGCAACACGGAGAAAATATTGATGCAATAGCACAAATCCTGTCTGTTGATGACTGGAAACATGTTTATGTTGTCTTATTGTTTTCATCATCGGATTTGATTGTTGGATCATATTTGTGATTATAGAGAACACAAAGAAACTGACGATTCAGTCTAACCTAATTATAATGATAGAGGAAGGTAGAATTTCGTCGTGACTTCAGTAGCAAGAATATATTTTCTGCAAGCCCAATTGTTACCTATGAAAGGCAGAATGACTGAGCAGTTGCCTACTACGAACAACTTTTGAGGAGCAAGTTGATCAAATGGAATAGATATTTTGAATCAACAAGTAAGTTTTGCTGGATTGTTAAATCTCCAGATTTAAGAAAAACGAGATTGGATTTAAGCATTGTTGTGGCAACGTTGTTTACTTAAAAGACAACTCCAGCCTAATACACTCACTCACCAAATGTCATGGCACACTTGCCTAATAATGTGTTGGACCCCTTCTGGCCCGGATGACGGCGGTGACCCGTCGTGGAAAAGAGTCTACCAGTCCCCGGAACACATCCACAGGCACTGCAAGCCATGCCGCCACCACTGCAATCCATAACGATGCTGCATTTACCAGCTGTGTTGATGACGACCTGATAGATCGTTCGATGACGTCCCACATATGTTCAATGGGATTGCAATCTGAGAAACGCGGAGGCCAAATCATTGTTATGAAGCCCTTGGCAGGTTCCTCCAGCTGCTGCCGTGTCACGAGGGCCGTGAGTGGAGGCGCATTAACTTGCTAGAAGTTGCCGTCGCCCGCGGGGTAAAAACATTTTATACAGGGGTGCAGGTGGTCCCCAAGTAGATAGACATAGGAAATAGCACGCAGAGTGGATATCAGATGCACCAATGGACCCATTGCATGCCAAGAGAAAACACCCCAGATCAGTATGGAGCCTACACCTGCCTGAGTGGTCCCCACCTGATAAGGTTCACGACCATCGGCTTCGTGTGGCCTATGCCAGACACGGACACGACCATCGGCCCAATACAGCTGAAACCGTGATTTGTCGGACCAGGCAACCATTCGCTAGTCTTCAGCGGTCCAATGTCGATGTTGGTTGGCCCAGGCTAGGCGTTGCCGACCATATGCAACTGTCAAGATTGGCACCCGTCGTGGCCTCCTGCTCCCAAGGCCTGCAACTGCTAAGGTTCGCCATGTTGTCGTCATGGACACTGTTGTAGGACGTTCCTGGTTGTATTGCATGGTGATTTGACCCACTGTCGTCCTTCAGTCAGCAGTTGCAAGGCGGTTAACCCGGCAAACACCTCTGGCATCAATGAAGTATCGGCGGCCCATCCGCTGTCCGACATAGGTTGTAACCCCTCGTTGGGTGTACTCTCGAAAGACCCTTGCAAGGGTTGTGCGGGAAAATTGCAGGGTGTTGGCTACATCTGATATTGAGGCACCAATCCATCTGGCACCAACAATCACCCCCGTTCAAATGCGGATAGCTCTCGCCGGGCTACCATTTCTGCAGCTAGTTTTGCTTACAATCATTGTGTGATATCAAGGAGTCCTGTGCACCTGCATTCCGAGACTGGATGCAGCGGGATCTGTCTCATCCTGTGCACCCTACCTGATTGGAGGGGTGTGTCATGACTTTTAGTGAGCGAGTGTATACAACTTTATTTAAATGAAAGTTCGAGATATAAACAATAACGTGGCACAAATGAAAAATTTCATATCTAACGCGAAATATATAAAACGAACGAAAGTTACGAAAATCAAGGTCACTTCCCGCGCTCCATTACACAAAGAGGAAGTGACGTCCTCGCTAGACAGACGTCTTCATTTATTTCTAAACACGTGCTATTTTACGATAGTTTACGCTTATGAAGAAGACGATTTAAAGGATATGGAAGAAGTTTCATTCGGACACGACACAGACGTTCACCTTACTGTTAAGAACCGCTGAAACACGATCTTCCTTCGAGTATCTCGCCCGTAACGATGAAGAGATCGACGCGGCTGAATCCAGGTAAGTACAAATACTGATAATGCTTATTATTTTATAAACTACAGAAACTGATTGTTATGTTTTATACGCATTTTTACCGTAGAATAGTGGGAGAATATATGATAGCAATTCACGTTATATTAGGAAGTTAAAAGCTCTGAACAGCGTTCCGCAATTTCCCGTGTCGGCTAGGCCACTCGTAACTCCTATCAAATAGCACGGCGCGCCATCGGTTTGGCCGTTCTATAGTGCGTTTCAGAGCAACTTGAGTGTGTTAGAACAATTACGGGACCGAATAACATGTAGTTGATCCAATATCAATACGCGGTTATGGCTGCCTCTGAGGATGGTTTCTCACTACTTTTCTATGCGACGTCACATCAGGGCGTGAAAAGGTTGCGTAACTGTTCCAATACACTCAAGTTGTTCTGAAACGCACTATAGCTGCTATAAGACGCGGTACGAAGCTGTTTTTTTTCTCGCGTGAATTACACAAAAATTAGTGGAAATGAACTATTTATTACGTGGAGCAAATACAGTATAGTAAATCTCAAAATGAAGATGGCCAACCTGGAAAGATCAGTTGGGAAATGTATGCTATTCTGAATTTTTATCTTATATTTCTATATTCTTTATTGCCTGGTTTCTCCGGCGCTTCAAAACAGTTAATCGTTCAGGTAGCTGGATCACTCCAAAAATATTTGTCCGTCGAAGAGAAGGGAGATCAACCTGCTTCAAGTAATTTTTTTTTCGCTTCACGTTTAAACATTTTAAAACTATCGGATCGATAGTGAAGCATGAGGTTTCGAAATAAGCAGAGCAAATACTGGAATACGCTGAAGGGCGCCAATCTTCTCTTCGACAAAAGTTTATCGACTCGTTTCTTATTAATTCAGACTTAGGAAACTCATGAAAAAATAAACTTTTATCAGTTCCTAGGTTGTTACACCAATACAGGAACAACTGGAAGGCATGATTTAATTTAATTAGGTTTTGCTATGAAAGAATGTTTATGAAGAGCCTCCCTCTCTCGCCGTGACGTCGATCGGAGCCAATCAGCTGATACAAAATGGAGTGCGAGAGTGAAGACCGTAAGTAGCGTTTTTCACACTTTAAACGCGATTTTCATAATGAAATAATGGTTTTAAAGTTCTTCTATTGCCACAGTTGTATTTTATTTGTTTCAAACAATGATTTTCTGCAAAAAAATATCGATTTTTTGAGTGGAGTTGTCCTTTAATTGATGCAGAAATCAAACTAATAAAAACCAGGATTAACCAAAGGGACTGGTAAATTCTTTGTAATAAGACTTACTTGCATTTCAGAATACTGGCTGACTTTTCCTGGCATCGTCTTTTACAACTTACATATCTCGCATTAGTAATGCAAGGGTTGGTCCGCGTATTCAGCCGAAAATACTAGGAAGAAATAAACAGCCAAATTAGTGATTTAAAAATTATCCATTTTTTTATAAAAATGTTTTTAAACATCTGTATGAGATACTATTTAAACTTTCCGATTATTTTTTCGTAAAATATGAGTATTTACATTTAAGTCAAATGTCCACCATCACCTTCGAACTAGGCCCAGAGTGGTTTCAATAAATACTTATAAAGAGATAACTGAAGTTTGTTTCTAGCTCACCACCTACTGCGATTCGGCAAAAAACGAGCAAACACACAACAGCAAAAAAAACAAAACAAAAAAAAAACAAGCAAACAAAAAACTAAGTATCACCACTTGTGTCAAAAAGTTTAAAGCTGTCCCATCAGCAGGCAAACCTATTCTTACAGTCTTCTGGGCTATTCAAGCTGGGGTGCTTAAGGCATTACCCCAGATTATGTCAGGTACTGTGAAACCTAAAAAAACTTAAAATACGAATTAGAACTGTTCATAGGAACGTAGGAGAGACGAAACCCCACTTTTCCACGAAGAAGTTTATTCAGGCATATACAGGGTGTAACTAAAGGTGTGTTACAAACTTTGGGGAATGATAGAACTGGTCAAAATAAGCATTTTTTGTTCTATGAACATTGGTCCACAACTGCATTGTTTAAGAGTTATAGCAACTGTTCAAAATGACGCCCTTCAGCGTCAATGCAGGCTTGCATTCGTCGCTGTACGTTGCAAGACACCCGTTGCAGCATCTGCTGGGAGTCCCTGATGTTGTCTGCTGCTACAGCCAATCGTGCGATGAGTTCCTCCACTGAATTAACCATTGTTTCGTACATCAGGGACTTTAGGTGGCCCTACACAAAGAAATCCAATGGTGTTAGGTCTGGTGATCGTGGCGGCCAGGTAACTGGACCACCCCGTCCAATCCAACGATCGCCAAACGTATCAGTGAGGAAGGCCCGGACATGCTGTGAGAAATGTGGAGGTGCACCATCATGTTGGAACCACATTACTTGACGGATGTTCAGGCAGCACCTCCTGAAGAAAGACGAGGTAGGTTTGTGCATTCATACGAGCTGGGAGAATGTACGGCCCAATGAGGCGATTGCCAACAATACCAGCCCACACGTTGACAGAAAATCGTTGCTGGAAGCGCCTTGTCGAAATGGCATGTGGGTTGATACGGTACCAAACATGGATATTCTGGTGGTTGAAAATGCCTTCCCTGCTGAAGGTTGCTTCATCAGTGAACAGCACCTGCTGTGGGAATGCTGGTTCCTCTCTACAACGTGCAAGAAACCATCTCCAGAATGCCATACGTGGTGCAAAGTCAGCAGCTCCAAATGCTTGCACTCGTTGCATACGAAACGGATGAAACAGTTGGTCATGCAGAACTCGCCAAACAGACATGTGATCTGTGTTCATGATGTGTGCAAGCGCACGGGTGCTACATGTTGGTCTTTCGTGAACTCTACGAAGCACAGCTTCTTCGAATTGAGCGGTACGACGGGTGCGAGCGCGACCATGCTCTCCACGCATCACAGCTACACTTCCTGTTGCTCGTAGACGTCGCACAAGCCGAGCAAACATTGTGTGAGCTGGCTGACGACGTTGTGGAAACTGCCGTCTGTACAGACGACAAGCAGCCCTTCCATTACCGTCTGCAGCACCGTACACTAACAACATGTCAGTGCACTCGTTAAAGGTGTAGTCCATATCCGGATGCGATCACACACGTTAGATTTTTTAGTGTGCAGGATCTGCTTGCATGGTAATGTGATGGTGTGGTCATGTTACTTTAAAAATTTACATGACCATACCATAATTCAGAAAGGGGTGTGTCATAAGCCTGCATTGATGCTGAAGACGTCATTTTGAACAGTGGCTCTAACTCTTAAACGATGCAGTTGTGGACCAATGTTCATAGAACAAAAAATGCTTATTTTGACCAGTTCTATCATTCCCCAAAGTTTGTAACACATCTTTAGTTACACCCTGTATGTATACATTTCGGTTACAATGCAACCATTGTTCAGTATGAGTCACAATACAAATCGACAATTGATCAGTGAAGTGGAAAGAAAAGACGCGAGTGGTCCAGGAGCCTAGCTCACTTTTCACGCTCGCCCAAAAAGTAAAACAGATGATGTACATTGAGTTGGAAAAGAAGCCTGATGAACCTCTTAAGTGATGAACCCTCATGAACGAGATTCGGATTGTAGATTGACGAATAGAGAGCCCAACCAGCAGGATCTAAAAGATTCAGTAGGTGGGAAGACAGCCTTGCTTATGTCATCGAAAGAGACATCCAGGATATGACGGGGCCTTTGAAACCTGAGAGGACCCTTAACAACGAGTGAGTGATGCAGAATACCGGAGACCAGAGTATTTTCATGATTTTCCTTCTTGAGCAGCATGTTCATCAGAAGTGTCTGGACATATGTACCAATGTAGGACATCCCTAGATCATCGTAGATAGAGAGGTTGTTGGCAACTCTTCTGTCAAGTTGGGCAATGGACCAGAGAGCAACATTTTGGAAGTCTGAAGATCCTTCCACCTTGATTTGCAAATAGTAGTCCAAGTACATATACCGTGAAGCAAAATGGAACGTATCACTACCTTGTACAACAATAGTTTGTTATCAACTCCAAGAGCGCTATTTCGCCCCAGGATCGCGATCAAGCTGAACTTCGCTTTCTTGGCCTTGTTGAGCGCATATTGAACTTGGTCGTTCCATTTGAGCTTGATCGGATCGAGATACTTATAACGTTTTACCCACTCAAGCTTCCTGTCGTAAAGGAAGAGTGACCTTGGAGGATTTTTGCTTTTGTGAGTGATAAACATGACTTTACACTTTTTGACATTCAGCTGTAATCGCCACATAGTGAACCAGCTCTCATACAGAAGTAGAGACTGATGACGTGGCAGGGTTACGTGCCCAAGTCATAATAGCTCCGTCGTCCGCAAACAAGTAGAGATTTCATTTTGCAAACTTGGGGAAGTCATGAATAAAGAAGTTGAACGAGGCTGGGCCCAAGACAGAGCGGTCAGACAAGGAATCACCAAGTTGACACGAAAGGTCCTATTTGTCAGGAAGGAGCGAATCAAAGCAATTAGGTTATCAGGGAATCCACAAGTTCCTGAACAAAATCATCTTGAAAATGAGACCATCATGCCAGACTTGATCAAATGCCTTTTGAACGTCGAGGAATAAGAGACCACGAGGAATAAGAGATCACCTGAATTATTGCTTTTATATTTACAAAAATTGATGGCAAAAATGTCTCTGAATGAATATCCAACACATATAATTAATTGGGTCAGAATTAGAGGTTTCCAGAATGGGAAGAGAAATATTTTTAAATTCATTAATCATAAAAAGAGAATTTCCTATTATAAATTTGAGATTATTAAGAAATGTTTTAAAGATGAAAACGTTCAAATTGTTCCTAAAATTAACAGTACGGTTAGAAGACAGCTTGTCAATATGCATTTTACAAATAATTTTGACAACATTATCAATAATAATTCGGATCTACAAAATTTAAAAGACCTGTTGTCACGTTCCAAAATTAAACGCAGTGGAAATTATGAAAAGGCGCAGAGTAATTGAATAATACAGACCTACAGTTTTAGTCAGTGAACCAAACCAAAACAAAATTTTAATAGAAACAAATAAATAAAAACAAACGAGTTGTAACGTGTAAATACAGAGTTATATGAACGCAGTGGAAATTAAAAGTGAAACACGTTATCAGGGTAAGGTTTAAAAATAAGAATCAAATTTAATAACAAAAATATGCAAATGAAATAAATTAAGGTATAACAAGCAACGTATATCTTAATAAAATGAATAATGAGCTAAATTTCTAACTCAAATAAAAATGAATACAGTTATTCTCAAATTACAAAAATATGGAAAGATAACTCCTTAAAGAACGTCCAATTCACATAACATAACTAACGGAACAATTCTGGAATCTTACATTCAGAATAAATACTATCGTATTCCAAAAATCTCACATTAAATCAAAAGTTGGTTTATAAATTAATCCATACCAAACATGTCAAACTTAGACAATAAAGGTATACACCCTTAAATAGCTAATGATCTGAAAGTTTCAGATACACAAACTTAAACAAGTATAAGACCACCAAAAATCAGAAAATATCAGATAACGATACCTTTTTTTCTTAATCAAAAATTTCGAACTAGAACGTGAAGGAACCTAGTCAATAAAGTCTTAAACTACTTAACTATTAAATAACATTGGATAACAGTAACAATTTATCAAATTACTAAGAAAGTAATGAAATTCATTCATAGCATCTGACATGGACTCTCGTTACAAAAATGCCAGAATACAGACGATAGGATTCAATTTGTCTGGATATGATAATAAAACAAGTAATAGAATTTCACAATAAGTAAATCTTAAATGTCCAAGTCCAAAAATTCTAATTCAGTTCAAGTCCAAGCAATTAAATAAGACAACACTCAGTAAGAGTCTGATGCGTAATTACAATACGTGAAGTTGACAAATTCATGAATGTTCACTTATACACATAATATCAAATAAACCACACTTCTTCTTTTAAAGATTCCTAAGAAACTTAAATAGACACTACGGCGAGTTAGGAAGCTTTAGGATACTAAATATTACATGAATAAATTATCAAAGTATGGAGTAATACACATTAGCGCCACCAACTACATTTTGTCGAAAAGAGGCTCGTCTGAAATGTTCGGCTTCTAAGCTAAAGAGGTAATAAAGCAAACAATAAGTTTAACGTGAAATTTTCAACACGAGATAAAAACTACACTTCCTCTTATAAACCAAACGTCACAATAAAGGAGCAAATCCTTATGACAAAATTTACTTTTCGTTATCGCTGTCTACGAACACAACAAGCTCTCTTTTTTTTTTTTCTTAGTCGACGAGGTATATAAAACCATAAAAGGACGATAGATACGCACTTAACCCGGCGGGAAAGAAACCTTTAATTATTCTACGTCCTTCAAACGCTCTTCTATGTAAATCCATGAACGTAGTGGACCAATCACTCGGATTCTCGCACTTTATAGTAAAACAACTTAGGGCGACCGTTGTGGACACCGTAAGTGTTATGTACAACACCAACCTTTTTGTTTTAATACCAGAACTCCGGCACGCTGTCTCGCACACGTCTATGGCGTCGCTCTCCCGTAAAAACTTCCCTTGCGGAGCTTCTCTGCGGAGCGCATCACGTCTCAGGTAAGCAAAAGCACGGCTCGCCACGTCGTCTTCCTCATCAGACGGTGGTCCTCGGGGCTTTCCATTCCGACGGTCGACAGCATACAGTCCTCTCCGTTCTTGTGCCGGTCGGGCAAATTTTAGCTCTTTTCCCTTTGAAGGCGTACTCTCTCTCCCTTCCACCGACGAATCTTCCCGCCAAGAAAGCTTCGCTGCCTCGTCATGAAGCCTCCCTGCGGCATCATTGGCTCTTGCGTGTTGGCTGGTGTGACGACACTGTCTGCCCCGCTCCTCCCCCGCCTTCGAACGGGTGAATATGCGTGAGCGGTAGCAGCGGACAGTGTCGCCGGAAATCACCCTTGGATTCGATTTCCGTGACACGAGTTCAGAAATAGGTTGACTTAACTATCAAAACCCTTTTGAATTATAAAAGTTAAATACTACTGCTTAAGCTTAAAGCGGCATCTAATCAACAACAAAAAAAATCTTACTCTATAATAAAATTATATCAGTTCTGTCAAACATACATATGTAATACAGTTGGTATAACAAAAACTCACTAGCTTAAAACAGACAAAAATAAAACGACGAAAGAACTCCAAAAATTTGAGCTTGAGTTGAATTAACTCGATTTACAAAGTCCACAGTTCACAATTTAGGAGTAAATATAAATCAGAAAATTAAAGCAGGTAACACCTCCATGCATGAATGATAAATTTTTACACCATTCCACAACTACAGATTTAAACTAAGCAATTTATATTTTTCAATGAACATAATCACATGAACTTTATACATACTAACTGGAAATACTAAATAAACACTTAAAAGCAGTGTAGCAGTTCAAAAGTTCATCAGTTCATAACGTTAAATCTCAGCCAATAATAATTGGTATAATTACAAGTAATACTGATGCACTGGTTTAAAATAAGAATTAGTCCTAATTAAATAAACTACTCTTTACGAGCTTCAACACACATTATGGATAAGTTTGTATCCAATATTTTATCATATCAATAACCCAAAATACGGGCCTTGTAAACGGTCGTAACCCTTTGTAGATTTACATGCATATAAGCCTAAACACAAACTTGTAACACCACGTTAATTTTCGTATATGCACTTAAATCAATTTCATGTGGCAAGGTTAATATCACCGGCCTCCGTAGAAACCACTTGCTAAACTGCTAACTCGAGATTTCCACTCGCATAGAACACATGTGGCTTTGCACAAACTGCAAGATAGCAAAATAAATCAGTACTCCCATCTACAGCTCAAGACCTCCTTAGTTACGCACTCGCAGATAGCCGACACTATCATTTGTAAATGCGCTTAGTCCTCGTGGGAAGGCTCCGATCCAACTCTCCCGTTGAAGAACGACCACTCGTGAGACTTCCTCGTTGATGAAATTCTCCTTCCAATAGTGAATTTCCAGCCGAGTTAAGAAATTCAAGGGGGCTGCCAACGCAGGCTGAGGCGGAATCTCTTCTCTCGTGTTCAGGAGGGTCTCCTCGTGGTCCTGGCGGCGTGGCCGGGCGTTTTCCGTCTTGGGCTCCCGTTTTCCATCTACGAACGTGACTACCTTCCGTGCTGCCGTGCCATTACCGGCGCTAGTCGCTCTAGAATACGCATCCTTCTTTTTCCACGACGTGCAGCAATGCTCGATAAGGTGTTCCCTTCGCTCGCTCTTACACTCGAGTCCCCTGTCGCTCTCCACCTTCCCGAGCTCCACCAACTCCTCTCGAGTCCACGTGCCACATCACCTTCCGCCCTTTTTCCCAACGACGCTCTTCCGTTTTTGCCACTTGAATCTCCCGCCTTCCGTCTATCCTTGTTTCCCTCTGTTGCCAACAAACTCTACTTTTGTTACAGCGAGGTTTGCTTCGCTGTAACACCTGTATAAACATTATCAGGTTTTTCGAAATTTAGCCTCTAAATATAATGTTATTTACAAAATTCCATGTGCAAACTGTGATGTAAATTATATTGGTCTATCTGGTCGCTCACTTTTTTCTCGTTTAGAGGAGCATGAGAGAGCGATCGGACTTAATTATTGTGAAAACGCTTTAGCTAGACACTGCTGTTGTACTGGCCATAAAATTAATTGGAAGGGAGTCAAAATTTTGGGAAGGGAGGAAAATTGGAAAAAGAGAATTATTAAAGAGGCCTATTATATTAATAAAACAAAGAATACTCTAGCTAAAGCGTCACATGACATTCATAGAGATTGGGATGTCATGTGACTGTTGGTTGTCATGTGACTTCCCTTATTCTTTATTATTTTTTATTTCCTTTTTGTTGTATCACTCTCCCTTGTAAGTACTCTGAAGATGAACGACTGATTCCGTTCGAAAAAGTTAAGTGTTATGTTTTAATCATGAACATTCGTTTCTTCTTCTTTTTGGACTATATGTTGGCTGATTATTCAAAAATTTTGGACCATATTTGGACATTCATACGTTCTTCAAAATTTCACCTTAAATTTCGAGTTGAAAATTGATGTCTTCAAAATTTGTCTACAAAATTTATCTCCAAGTTAGTCTTCATCAACTTTTTATCATATTTTATTGTGAAAAAATTCAAGCACCTACATACCTCCACCCTGTTTTCATGCTCCATGATTATTTTTACATATTGTTATTAATTGGCCTGAGCATATGTAAGAATTATTCATTTTTGTATAATTAAGATTTTTTACATTGTACATATTTTTGGTATACTGAGTCTCAAAAAACTTTTAATATTTTAATCTGGAGTTTTACATCTTTATGAGGGGAGGGGAGTTTCTTAGAATTTTTTTAAAATAAATATGTTCCTTATTATTATTTTTATGTTAATTTCTTATCTATTGGGTTTTACTGCATTTACTCTCGCGGAATTAAAGGAAAAAACATTAATTTAATAAGAAACCACCAAACATGGAAAGATTAAGAGGACTGTTTAGATCAGCAACTAGCATCCATACCTGTAGCTGGCAAGAGTGACCTGATCGAAAATCAAATTGCTCCTTACGAATAAGGTTGTTTGCCTCGCAGAAGTCGTTGAACCTCTTAAGAATAGTGCGCTCAAAGATCTTGGAAAACATGAGCAGCAAAGCTAATGCGCCTATAACTGGCCGGAAGAGCAGGATCAAGTCCAGGTTTGGGAATAATGATGACTGAGTCCTTCCAAGCAAGGACGCAAGGAAACTACTACTAATCCACAAAAAAACTTTATTCATACTAATGCACATGTCGGCCAACTCTCTTTCCTGATCAAGTTTTGGATACGCTGACGAAGGCAGCCTGGCTGCCGAAATGCGCATTCGTATGAATAAACTTTTGTTGTGGATTAGTAGTTTCCTTGCGTCCTTGTTAGACTTTTTCCACAATTTCTGGCTCCGATTCTCTCCGTCCTTCCAAGCACTTGAAAAATGTCCGATATGCCAGCAGTCATTCATGACCTTGGTGATACAGCGATTGAGTGATCCAGAATACCAGAGACCAGAGTATTTTCATGATTTTCTATCTTGAGGGTAGATTCTTGAGGATACCATTGGTGATGGTGTCGATACCAGCTTGATGATGCTCACAATCTCAGTGATGCCAATGGTATTTGGAGAGGTAAGATCTCGTTGAGTAGGGCCAAACTTAACACACTTATCCTTAACTTCGCGGGTAATATTAACCAGGCAGCACTCCTTTGTCGTAGTGAATTGAGTTTTCAATGAATCAGCGATAAGTTGGGCTTTGTCCTGGTCGCTGCTAGCAAAATCGCCATCTTCTGTAAGCAGAGGTGGGATATCAATGGCCCTGTTGTTCTTAGGGGCCCTGACTGTACTCCAAAGAAAGTTGTCCTGGACGGACAGAGTTTTGATTTTATCATTTCACCTTTGATTCCGTTGTTCCTTGATTTGGTCACTGACCTTATGGAAAAGTCTATTGTACTTAGTCTTGAAATGCTGAAACCTGGTTCGCTTCCAGAATCTTTTTAATGTGTTTTTTTTCATAGATGAGATGCCTGATGGAAGGAGAGATTTCCATATGGTCTGGCTGCTTGCAATGAACAGGAGAAGCACTGGCATTAGTAGCCATAACAACGGAGCGAGTGACGTTTTTGACATTCTCGTCAATGTCACTGCTGCGGGCAGGGTCCCGATAAGGAATGCTACAGCCATTGAGAAGTTGTCTAAAAAACTTCCAGTCCTGCTTGTAACGAAGACTTATTCTCAGATCGATATTAATCGCCTCAAAATTAAGAGCAACAGGAAGGTGATCAGAAGATAAGGCATTTACTGTAAAGATATTATAGGGTTTGAAAAACCCCTTGAGGATAGCAATATCAATCACATCATTATGGGTGAGTGATCACACTAGTATGTGTCTTCAAGGTTACCGATGACAGAAGTGTCAACCTGATCTAACATGTACCCGTAAAGCACCGAGCCACTTTGATTAGAACGTCTGGAATTCCACTGTGGGTGTTTGGCATTTAAATCACCCGCCATAAGAATTGGAGTGGGCCCAGACAACAGTTCATCCAGATCGCGAGGGTCAAGCTTGTGTCCGGGCGGGTTATAAGGGAAGTAACCTTTATCTCATCAATGTCAACATCTTTGATGATAATGGAAACTGCTTTCATATTTATAAGGTTGAGAGTTACGATCTTGGTGTGTTCAATACCTCTTCTGACAACAATAGCTGCCCCACCAGAAGTCGAATCAGTAACTTTTTTAGGGGTCCCTACCAGGTTACTTTATCTTTTCGGTAAACATAGTAACCTGGTAGTTTAAAAGCCTTACTGTGCTTAAGGTGAGTTTCGCACAAGAAGACAACATTAATATTCCAGCTTTTAAGAAAAACGTAAAATTCGAAATGCTTGCGAGGAATTTCTCTCGCATTCTAAATAGTGCAACGTAGCTTACCCTGATTTATTGTTTTGTAGGGATGTCTGTCCATGATTATATCCTGTTCTCAACTGGAGTAACGTGCAGCAAACCTTTGCCACTTTCCTTTAGCATATTCATTAAGTTTCACAGATACCTTTGTATTTTGGCCAATTTATTATGATCAACAGCTATAACAACTTTTGCCAAAAGAAGCAGAGGCAACGGAAGCAAAAGTTATTCCTTCAGTTATTTTGGAATTCCTATTTCTTTTAACTTACGGGTAATTGGGACACTTGGTAAAGCTGGATATGTGCTGGCCTTCACAGTGAATACATTTAGGCGGGTCTTTACCTTTTATGTTGGTGCAGTCCCTTGACTAATGGTCGTCCACACACTTGTTACAACGTGGCGACTCGGTGCAGTCCTGGTATACGTGCCCAAAAAGTTAGCAGTTGTAGCACTGCAAGGGCTTTTTGTTGCCCCAAAAATTCGACTGCTACAGCAAGTAGGCTGATGCGTTTCAGACTTAAGAATGAGTTATTGTGTTTTGTGTTTTGAAGAAGTACTAAGACCATCGGCACTTCAACAGCACCATTTGTTAAGTCTTATTGCTTTATCCAGGAAGTAATTAGACTTTCTATGATCGTTGCAAAAACCGTCAAGGTCATACATTTCGTCTAACATTGCGAACAAAGTATTTCAACAGTTGATGGTGCTGGATTTTCAGCACATCATACTTCTTGATTCCTGACACAAGGATTTTATGTGTATCCTTATCGTGGCATTTGACCTTGATAGTATCAGAGCGACCAGTGTGCAGTAAACTTATCTAAAGTTACATGATTTTTTATCTCACCTAGAACTTCCTTAATTGGTTTCCGCTGATGTCTAATGATAATAGGGGGAACGAATAGCTCCCTTTTTACGGGTGACATTGATTTGGGAAATATTCTGCGGCAAATTATCAGTCCTTATCCCCCTTCTGGGTTTTTTATTACGAACAACATTTCAGGCACTGCCTTCCTCGTCTTCTTCACTTCCATCGGAGTGAATTCTTTTATTGCTACCGTTTGTTGAACAGTCACGATCATCAGTTATTTCCATTGTCTGCAATCCATGCACTTTATTAGTAAAAGAAGTAGATTTAAAATTATTTCTTACTTAATTATCTTCCATAGAGTTCCCCGCCTTTGGTGTCCCGGAGAATTTCTCAAAGCCTTCCTGAAGTTCACTTATTTTGTGAATAATATCTCTACGAGACTCTTAAATTTCTTTGTTGATACCTTTGAACTTCTCAAAACTTGTATGCAAGGATTCGACTTTTTCCTCCAGTGCACTATACTTAGCGTTTATTTCATCCCGGAGAGCTTATAACATTTCGTTAAACACTAGGTCAAATGCAGCAAACATAGAAACCAAACAGGCAAAACGGTAGGCGTTTTTGCAGGACACAGTTTTAACGTTGGCCACTACCTTTGCTGACTTTAACTTGTTTAATTTGGACGAAGCCATCATATTCCTAAAAGAGCAACTTCGCAGCTACGTGTGCGCTAAAGAAATCGTCCTAAGAATGACGCACCTAAGAAAAAAAGAACAAGTCAGGTTTGAGAGAAAATTAATTCTACGCCAGGGACCTGCTTGTGAATGATCAGGATGATAATGGGATGATCAGTTGGCATGAGAAACATCCTTCGTTACGTTTGCGAGGAAATTAATCCCAACGCCAGGGGCCTAGAAGGATGGTGAGCGTCTTGATGCACTGGTTTACGGGAATATTAATTCCAACGCCAGGGACCACCACATAAGATACAGCAGAGAAGGAGAATCTCGCCGTAAAAAGGGCGCACCAGCGAGGATGAAATGAGAGCAAAGAGCTAAACCTAATGAGAGATCAGTGAATGATTGTCAGTGTCAGAATAAAATCGACAACCGAGCAGTGATGTGTACATTTGTTCAGGTGGGACGTAAGCAGTGCTTACACGAGTCTCACCCTTCTGGAATAAATTCCACTTGAAATACACTGAAATAGGCAAGAAGACTGACTAACCCAAAGACATCTTCCACATTATGGAAAAAATAATATGATTGACGATTGTTAGAAGAGTGGGAAAGCGAGTGTGGGTGGTATCACATCAACCAATAAACCGGGAAAGAAAAGTTGCAATGTCTTCGAAGTTGACATCAAGAACATGCCTCGGTTTTCTATACTTTGTATGCCACTTCATTTACATCAGATTATTCAGTATTCCAGCCACCTGGTCATTGTCATGGCTCTTTATTGTCTGCATCATGTTCATCAGGAGATCTTGGTCACAATTTCCAATATGAGTCATGTTCAGATGCGAAAGGATGTAATGATTTTTTACGGTCTTTCTTTCAAGCTGGGCAATAGTCCTCAGGGTAACATTCTGGAACGACTGTAGCCTGCTCCATCTGTTTCTACATATAGTCGCCCACGCAGACATACCATAGAGGAGGATGGTCCGAATCACTGTCATGTCCATGCTGAGTGCGCTGTTTCTTCACAGGAGAATAATAAGACCCTCTTTGCCTTGTTCAGAACGTAAGTCACATGACGATTCTAGGAGAGTCTTGAGTCGATGATAACGCCAAGGTACTTGTACTTTGTCAACCCATTCAAGTTTCCTATTGAATAGAACCAGAAAATCCGGGGAACACTTAAGATTTTTGTTGAAGTACACGGCTTTGCATTTTCCGACGTTAAGATTCAGTTTCCAGCAATTTAACCAGTCTTCGAACTTCTTCAAGGCGTTCTGCAGCCGAGTGATAACGTGAGATGGCTAGTGCGCCCATGCCATGACGGCAGTATCATCAGCATAGAAATATAATTTACGCTTCTCGGGTTTTGGGAAATCGTGCACAAAATAATTAAAGAGAACGGGCCCGAGGACAGAACCTGTGAAACACCGGTTTATCTTGCTGGGCGCGGAGACGTTTTCGCCAACTTCGGCTTGATAGATCATGGCACTAAGAAAGGATTTCACTATCATAATCAAAACAAGAGGGAACCCATCTCTATTCACTTTGTAGATATGCCCCTCGTGCCGCACTTGATTGAAAGCTTTACTGGCATCAAGAAAAAACACGCAACCGTACCTAGAAAGGTTTAGTGGGGTGCTCATATCTTCAACGAGCCTGCATATCTGCATCTGACACGAGTGGGCAGCTCAAAAGCCAAACTGTTCTTTCCGCAATAAACCATTGGTGAGAAAATAGTCGTTGAAACTGGTGAGGATTGTTTTCTCCAATACTTTAGACATCGACGCGAACAGGCTGATAGGTCGGTAGCTCGCGGGAATTGCAAGATTTTGCCCCTGCATGGGGATACTTAATACAATAAATTGCTTCCAAGCAATCGGGAAGTAGAAAAACTTCCAATAGTCGTTTATGATATTCGAGATGCCGTTAATGATGTTCTTTGGGAGATTCTTTAAGGCGTTATTATTTACCTTGTCACTTCCTGGAGCCTATCCTCTTTTTCAGATTTCTTATGGTGGTAGTTATCTCTCTGGCCTCGATGATGATCTTAGTTTTAGGCTGCGAGACTTCATAAAAGTTGGCAAGACCATCTTCCACAGTCTGGGACATGAGCGGACACTCGGGATTATTGTTATCAGGGGTACAAACTGCATCTCTAGGGAATCTACAATTATTTGAGCTATATCCCGATTAGTTTAAATGTAATTACCTTGAGAAGTGCGAAGTGGAGGAAGTGCATCATCCTTCTTCTTCTGAAGAGCTCTAACCATGTTCCATACCTAGCGTCGCTCTTTTAATTCTTCTTGAACTCTTCGCATTAAACTGTTGTATTTGGTTTTCAGCCAAGATAAACGATAGCGCTGCCAAAGACAAGGGGTCTTGTTTCTCCCTGCAATCAAGGATTCCAGGAGTGAGCATAATTCGAAGAACGGGCTTGTTTACCAATGGATAGGCACTAGCTTCAGTGACACTGTTTATTCGCCTAGTGATGTCTTCAACACATTGATCGATGTCCTGCATACAGTTTGCTCCATGGAGATTCCAGTCATGGTCTGTGAGGATATCTTTAAAGAGCTTCCAGTCTTGATGATGCTTCATTTCATCTCTGAAATTGATGTCGACATTATCGAAGTTCAGCGCCACAGATCATCCATCGTGAAGATGTTGTATGGCTAGAAGAAAATCTTTATTAGTGATATATCTAGAACATTACTAGTAGGGAAATGGTGACAGTAGCAGGTGTACTCCCCAGATCCAGCAGCGTTGATGCCATCTTTACCGTGTATATAATTGTAATTCTGAGTTCAGATAATCATGCCGTTGTAGTTCTGAGTTCTGGAATTCCAGCTTGGGTGTGTAACATTTAGGTCACCATCCAGGACAACTAGAATTTCACCACTGAAGAGTTCATCGAGCTCGCTAACGGTGGATATAAATGTTTCAGTGAATCGTACAGTGCCATGAACTTCACTTCACCAAGGAAGACGTCAATGATAATGACGGAGGCCGATTCCATACCTGCATAAGACTTGGAGACTACTTCTTGGTGTTGAATTCCCTTCTTAATGATGATCGCAGCGCCCCCAGAAGCACATATTGTAGAATACACACAAAAACCAGGTAGCTTGAAGTCTTGGCTTGGTTTGAGGTGCGTTTCACAGAGAAAAGCAACGTCGATTTTCTGCTTTATTAGATAATTGTGAAAGTCGATACGCATTCGGGGAATCCCACCAGGGTTCCACATCACGCACCGAAGTTCACCATTGTTGATTACAGTATAACGTCGTACAGCCATAATATAAATTAGTTGGTCGTAAGGAGCCCACTCAAGCGTGGGAAACTTTTGCCTAGATTGGAAAACAGATGAAAGGTACGTCCTATTTGTTTATACATACCTGGTAGGTCGTTAATGTTGAGGTCTGTTTTCTCCGGCTTAGACACCTCAGCTGCAAAGGAGTTGTCTGCTGTCCCTTTGGAACTAAGCATCCTTTAACCTGGTGGTATTTTGGACATTTCTTGTAGCTTGCAGTGTGCTGTCACCACATCTGATGCACTTTGGGGGTCTTATCCTTTAATCTTGGGGCAATCTCATAACTGGTGCACCTGTACGCATTTCTTGCAACGAGGATCTTCCATGCACCCCATGGATACGTGTCCGAATCGCAGGCAGTTGTAGCATTATAGTGGCTTCGTATTCCCTGGAAACACCTCTACTAACACTGCCAGTGGCTTAATATGAGTGATGTTCCTCAATGACTAGTTCGGGGTTCTGGAGCAGAACCAAAACCATTGGCATATCAATGGACCCTTTGGCTTTCCTTAGTCTGATTACTTTTTCCGAAAAGTAGTTGGCTCTTTTTACGTCTTCTTGGAAGTCATCCAGATCTTACGTTATATCCACATTACGAATCACGTATTTCAATACCTTCACAGACTTCAGTTGATGATACTGAATTTTTAAAATATTGTCTGACTTAATTCCAGAGACTAACCTGTTGTGAGTTTCTTCGTCTTCACATTTAACTTTGACGGTTTCAGCTCTGCCCATATGAACAGGGGTCTTTTCTACTGGAACATGCTTCTTGAGCTCAGTTAAAATCGTCTTAAACGCACGCCATTTGTCCGCACGATAATCGGCGGACATACCTCTTCGTGATCTTTTTGTCTCCATTCGCCAACCGACTCTGTCCATTCTTCGGATTCTTCTTTCTAGACGCGCTAACGACTTCTTTCTTTACTCTGGAAACGGTCTTTAGGTTATCGATCCTCGTGCCCTTTCTGAATTTTTTATTATGAACAACAGTCTTCCGCTATTCCATCGGCTCCATCAGAGTGACTTCTTTTAGAGCCACCGTTTGTCGAATACAGTAGTCACTATTTTCTATTATATTCATAGACTCCACACTTTTAGCACAGAAAATAGTTTTAAATTTATTAGTTACCGGTACCTTGCTGATATGAACCGGTTTATCTTCCGTGGAGTTTCCTGCCTTCGGAGTAGCTAAACATTGCTGAAAGAATGTTTGATGGCCACTTATCTCGTTCTAAATTTGCAAGTTGATACCATTCAACTTATCTTCCATACGTTTACTTAGGGCATCCACCTTGGCCTCCAGTGTATTATTCTTTGGGATTATTTCATCACTGAGAAACTCTAGTATTTCGTTAAATACTAGGTCGAAAGCAGCAAACCTACCACCCAAGCAGGCTTCCCGGCAGGCCTTTTCGCAAGACACAGTTTTACCATCCGCCACTAGCAAATTTAGGAAGCCATCATATTCCTAAAAGAGAATTGTACAAAACCGGGGGGGGGGGGGAGAATAATCTCGCCGCTAGGTGTGTGCTAAACAAGCCGTACTAAGAAGGACGCACCTAGCTCTAAGAACAAAGAACAAGTCATGTTTGCGAGAAAATTAATTCTACGCCAGGGACCCTCTTTTGGATGATTAGGATGATAATAGATGAAAAAGCTATCAACCTTGACCTACCGCACAATTCAGAAAAAGTATCAACCTTGACCTGTGAAATATCACAATCAGACCAAGTGATAACCTTTTGGAAAAGTTCTACTTCATTAGCAAACATGGAGGCTCCTGGCCCCACTATCGCGAAGACATCATTAACATAGATATCGAACAATATTGGGGCCAGGCAGCTACTCTGAGGAACACCCCTTAAGATACGAAAAGAAGAACAATAAATAAATTTCACATCTTAATATAAGCTAAGCGATCAGATAAATAAAAGGAAATCCAAGCAAGTAAGGAACCCGCAATCCCGTACCATCTTAACTTACAAATTATTCTGGAATAGGGAACCATATCAAATGCCTTTGATAAATCAAAATAAATGGCATCAAATTGCTCGTGCTTATCGAAGCATTCTGTAATTTTAATTGCAAATGGAACAAGATTAGTCAGGGTAGATCACCTTCGTACGAGCCATCCATCATTTGTTTAATATACAGGGTGTTTCATAATTGGTGTCCCGTCTTTAGGTCCAAATAACGACTCAAGGGGAACAGATTGGGGGAAAAATGAATATTGATTATTTGGTTTTAATGTCCCCTAATTCAGAATAAAAACATTTCGCGTATCTGGGGGTGAAGGGGTAAATTTTGAAAATTTTAATTTTGTAGGGGTAGGGGTTAGACCCCATGTGTTATTTAGAAAGTTGTAAAGCATCATGTAAAATGTGGGTTTAGCAAAAAACCCGGTGAAAAAATCTCAGCCTCTGCCCTTTATCGAGTGGGTAAACTGAAATCAATATTCATTTTCCCCATGAGTCGTTATTTGGGCCTAAAGACGGGAAACCAATAATGAAACACCCTGTATATGGTCAAAAACAAGACGTTCAAAAATCTTGGAAATATGAGTTAATGAAGACAGATCTATAATTAGAATAAACTAATGGATCTTTAGATTTAAAAATAGGACAGGTCAATACGTTTTTCCAACTGGCGGGAAAAACACCCTTATCAAGACTTTTATTGAAAATACAGCAAAGAGGGGTAACAATAATTTCGGAACACCCCTTCATAAGAAAAAGAGTCAAAGTATATCTGCCATACGAACGCGTCAATTTCATACCCTTTGATCGTAAGTCCTGACTTCGTCGACCTGAAAAAATTTTTTATTAAGGTTAAAAGTATAACCGTAAGACATGATATTAAAATTATTTTAGGCTTTTTACTATTCATTCTTAAACTATTCGTCCACATATAGAGCAGACTCTCTTACAGCATGGCAACGCCCATCCGCGCACCATAACCATGACTACAAGACAGATTCAGCGTCTTGGTTTCACTGTTGTTGATCATTCTCCATGCAGTCCCGACCTGATGCAATCTGATTTTCATACGTTTTCAAAACTTTAGGAGCACTTTGATTCTGAAGATACAGTGTAAACAGAAGTGAGGCTGTGGTTTCACCATCAAAGTGAAAAAATCTACAGTGACGGTATCATGAAAATGCTCACCTGTAGAAAGTTACCTCTTTTTGCTTTACTCAAATAAGTGTGCCCATTTTCAAATGAAAAATTAGGATGCATTACTTTTTGGCCCTTGTAGGCCGCCTTAAAGTCAATTGCACTATGGCAGATTGCATTTTTAAATTCAAATGGCCTGTTTATCATTTGATTTATTAATAATGTCAGGACAGGTCCAATAATTTTGCCGAAGCCTACCATCGAATGATACAATTAGGCTTTTGTGTATCTATGTAAACGTACGGCTTTTTATAGACCACTTACGAACAATTCAGTGAAGTTCTCAGATAGAATATGAAAGAACTATTGCAGATTATCAACGTCCGACAAAGCATAAAGGATATCAAGAAGCTCATGAAAAAATTCTTAAAAGCGTATAAAAATTGACAGCTGCAATATTATCGAATGTTTCCGTGAAATATCTTGGAACGATTTAATGGATTATTTCGTTCATTGTGTAATCTGTATAGTATGTTTTCTTATTAATATACTTCTAATATACAGGGTGAAGTCTGAAACCCTGTCAGAAACTTTTAAGGGAGGTCGTATGGATGATATGAATCTAAGCAATAAAGTTCATATGAACATGGGTTCTAATTTGAACGATAACCGATATATGAACATAAATAAAAATGCCGCCACTAAGGTCAACAAGTTAATAACTCAGATTCTATAACACATAGGAAATGAAGATTAGAAGAATGATAGGGTACATAAAACTGTGTATACCGTTAAAATTTGATGGAATTCCAACGAGTAGTTTCCGAGTGACGTAGTCAAAACCGTAATATGTGGTGGTTAGGTATCACACGTGAGCACGTGTTACAATGTTGACAGCGTAAATCGGAAACTACTTGTTGGAATTCGATCAAATTTTAACGGTAATCACGACTGTATGTACCCTATTATTCCTCCAAACTTCATTATCATAGGAGGTATAGAACCTGAGTTATTAACTTGTTGATCTTAGTGGCGGTATTATTATTATTACTATATATATCGCGGTTATCGTTCGAATTCGGACCCATGTTCATATGAACTTTTTTGCTGAGAATCATCCGTACTACCTCCTCTCTGCTTTGTGACAGGGTTTCAGACTCACCCTGTATACAGTTTTATTTGTTAAGGAAAAGCTTTGTTCTTTATTTCGCCAAAATATCATAATTTGTAAGTTTGTGAAATTTGAATTTTACAGAGTGTTACGTCAATTAAATTCGCACAATTACGACCTTCAGTCTTTCCTCGCGATACCGTTCCCCCACCCTCTGTTCGGTCAATATGATGTCCCCTTCTGTGGGCAATCGCCCGATATTAAAGTCTCCATTGTCAGACACATCTGCGAAGCATTGCAAGGCGGATGTTGCTCTACACCTATTCGCACACTTTCCATAAGCCTCTCAGCGTTAAGGTCGACGGTTTTCAAGCTCTCTTTAAAGGAGTCCAGAAACACAGACGTCAAGGGTGAGGCGTTGGGGATTTACTTGGGATGATTGTAAACAGACCACCTTGATTCCAGGATATGTTTCTTTTTCAGCATAACAGATCAGAGGAGAACGTGGATATGTACTCAATGAGCGCCTGTACCTTAGAGGCGATAAATTGGGTACATTAGCTTCTGTTGAAAGTATGCCGAGTTGACTTTAACGTCAGTAGCCAGCTTATATCACAAGCAAATAAGCAACTGCAAGCATGCAGCCTTTGGAAAGCTTCTATTTACACTGGTTGATGAAAGCAGCCCGTCCTTTGTCATCTCTGCGAAGGTAATGAAAACTAACTAGCTATTTAGTGGTGTCATCGAGATACATCGAAACTTCATTTAGGGTGACCACCCAATGCCATCTGTCATGTACAAGGTATCGTAACTGTTTGCGCTGGTGAAGTGTTTGCGGATGTGCGATCTGTTAGACCATGACCAGGAGCCTTATGCCGACAGTACAGTTTCAGGTTTTCTCGAATGATGCGTCCGACACTTCTTTGAGATATTTTTAGTTTCTTGGCCATATAGCGCGGTGTAGGTTAGTTTTCTAAGAACGCCATAGCCTCGAACTCTCTTCACGTTGGCAAAATTACTGGTAGGCTAGGTTCTGCTTCGGATTCCTTTTCACTATGACCCGTCTGCGAGATTCTACTTTCCAGTAAAACTTTAACATGAGCGGGAAATGGTGCCCTCTGATTGGCTGCTTGCTAAAGTGATTCTCTCGCTCTCACTAGAGTGCTGCCTTAAACTGAAATGGCAGACAACGAGGCAGTTCAGGTATGTGATCGTCAACAGCGAAGTTATTGTAAGGAAGTTTGCTCGTGCAAAGGCGATTTTCATACAACTATACAAGACGCAGCTCAACTGCAAAACCTGTTACCAGAGGGTTACGTTTACTCCTTGTGCGATTTTAATGAGCACAATGAGAGTGAATTTAGTACTCGGTTTCGCGCTAACCTGACAAGTAAAGAAGACGTAAAGAAATGATTAGAGAATTTTAATGCTTCATCAAGAACAACGTTCAGAGATGACCCAGAACATTTGCAGAAAATGCACGGCGCGTAGTTCATACGGTTAGTCTACCAGTCAGCTTCATGGGCGTAGCAAAGAGGGCGGCATTTGCCCTCCCCCCTAATCAAGTAAGCCTATATACAGGGTGTTGCAGATAACTACAGGGAAGTATAACGGGAAGCCTACCCGGTCGATTATAGGGGCAGGCTCGACATCAAATGATAATTGGATAATTTTATCAAAAACATGACAGTTTTGATGTTCACCCAAAGTGACCTGTGGAAACGGCTGGCTGCTGCAGGCCACCTTCATCTCCCTCCATTCTGCCAATCGACTGAGCCGGCAAACTTGATTTTTTCTGAAAATAAGAAGTACAGTCGGCTACAAACGTATCTAGCCACCTTGCAAGGTTGTTTCAATGCAAGGTGGCTAAGTACTTTTGTTGCCGACTGTACACAGCGAAACTTTGGAGTATTGGTGTTGACTTTATTCAGCAAAGACAGAGCAAGTATTTGGTGCACTTTTCGCTATAATTTTCTCACATTTGTACTTGACTTGACCCCTCCCCCCAACATAAATCTCCGTTAAGCCTATGTCAGCTTCTTAAACCATATACGAGGTACGTCATGAAAGTAAGTTCCGTTTGTTAGTCCAAAAATGCAACTACATATGTGAGAAAATTATAGCGGAAAAAATATTATTACAAAAAATCTCCATACCTTGAACTAATTTTCTACATAATTCCCATTATTTTGAAGGCACTTATTATAATGAAGCACGAATTTTATGTGAGCCCTGTTTCGCCATGTTCATAAAAAGCATAAAAAGTTGTTGCCTGTGATGCCAACCACGAAGTGACAGCTTCTTTTACTCCGTTGAACTTCTGGCCACTAAAAAGATATTTCAGGTGCAAAAAAGGGGAGATGAAAGTCGCTAGTAAAAGCGGCCAGAAGTTTAAATAACGATGACGAGGTAAAAGAAGCTGTGATACATGATTGATTTCACAGATGGCAACTTGTTATGAAGAGCAATACAAAAACTCGTGCCCCGCTATAATAAGTGCATTCAAATTCACTTAATTTGAAGGCACTGTTCTAATTCATTTAATCAGTCCAAATTTAGATTAATATACCAATTAAAGTTCGCTGTTAATTCCTTTTTTCTCATTACTCATGAATCTATTTTCATTCTTATTGGCGATTCAGTTTGATATTTGATTTAAACATTGTTTGATGGTCGAACCACAGAATAACACAGAATGAACAGGACAGCATTTAGATGATAGTGACTTTGAAGCAGCGCTCCGTACGGATGGATGGACTCGTAGGCGCTTAGCATAGGAATAGAATTGGGAAAGAGGCGCTGTTTGGATATATATATTTATTTTATTTATTTATTTATTCCAATGTAAGAAACAAACAAATATATAATAGGATGAATTTCCCATGAGCACATAGTGCTCGTACATTCGGAAAAGCATCAAAAGAAAATAAATTAGGATATAACAACAATTAAAACTGATTAACATATAAAAACCATTAAAAACTAATTATTTTTGATGTTCATAATCCAATTTTTATATCCAGATCTTCTTTTATCAGCACATAATATTATTTCATTTGGTAGATCATTAAACAATTTTTTATAATTATAATCTATTTGATGGAAAACGAAAGAATGCTTTGGAATTTCAATTGGAATCGTCAGATTTTTAGAATATCTTAAATTATAATTAAAATGTCTGAAAATTGGCTGTTTCATTTTTACATAATTACATGTATATTTTGCCAAATTAAAAAGATAAAATTGATGAAAATTCATTATTTGATTATTGCGAAAATCATTATTGTTAAAGATACAACGAGTAAGCATATTAAAAAGATTTATAAAATGAGTCACATAAGTTCCACCCCAAACTGGGATGAGATATTGTAATGTACTTAAAAAGAAAACGTTATATATTAAAATCGGATTTTTAAAAGTTAAGACAGTTTTTCATTATTAAATTTATTTTTCATTCTTCATTTTAATTTCAATAAATAAAATAATTAACTTTAAGTCTGTATATGAAATTGCTTCATCTATACAATGAAAATAACATCACCTCTACGTATAAAAAGCAATGTGAGTATGTTTGTCCGATTTTAAAAGGCAACTTAGAAGATATAAAGTTTAAATTTAACACACAGCCGTGTAATAGTACCACAGTGATGGAAAAAATCTAAAACTGGAGATAAGACTCTTAAAAACGTGAAAATTAATAATCTTTATGTCTATATATATAAATAGGCTTGGATTATATTTGTTTCAATGCATGTGTGAACAGGGGTTTTGTTCCATCTTGGATTTCAGCAATCAGTATTTTTTTGTTTGTTAGAAACAATGAAGGTTACATTGTTGCTTCGGCTAAGAAGATGAGGTGACTTTTCCGTGCTAGGGCGTGCCCCGTGACCACCGAGAGAGAAGGTGTAACGTGTAAATCGCAGAGGCTATTATAGATGGCGCAGTGGAATAATAAGGTCACGTAACAAGGGAAGGATGTAATATAAATTAAACATTTATTTAATAAAACCTAGGAAAGTAAATAAGGACAAATGCAGATTCATCACATAAACCCTTAATTAAAATAATTTCCATTTAAAAGTAAAGATAACACATTCGCTTAATGTCTAAACATACGTTAACAATAAGCAAGATAAAACAAACCATGTATATGGAATCCAAGAAGTAACAACTCGTTACTACATTCAATTGATACTCAATTACAAATGTTGCATCAAAACAAGGTCACTTAACTAGCAAACGTTTAAGCTCATTAACTTAGTACATAAAGGAATCACCTCTAACAATGAAGCCTGGCTCGCTTCAATTCCAATCCAAAAACATAATTCAACAACAAACTCTAACTTAACGCTAAGAGACAAAATGATACAGAGGCTTAAACACTAAAATAAGCTTATCACTATAGTTCCAAGTAGAGCGCCGTTTTACTTAAGCGACACAAAGAAAATACTAATGGCGACCAGTAACTATGTGTATAAATATCAAAATATAATAATAGTCACGAGAGTACACGTTCAGAGTTTATCATTCTGAAAGTCCAATGAAAAAGTCCGTGAACTGAAACGGAGACACATTGGCGTCCGTAAAAAACATAGAGCTAACTAACATCACTCACACAATTAGCTATCCACAATCCAACGCACAATGTGGACTACTTAAAGTCAAAGTTCGGGAAATGTTCTTAGCCTAATACACTATCATGTGCTAATACAAACGTCGGTCGCGCAGGATACCGAAAACCACGCACAGAAAAAGTATAAATTAACTAGGCTATGACTTAAGAAATACGCCCACTACAATTAACCATCACAATTACAGCAATGACAGGATAACTACGAATATGCCGAGCCCCTCACAGAACTACGACGCACATAAGAAAATCCATAACAGTTCTCTATGTAAGCGGCCATTCCAGCCGGCCATGAACATTCCACTTCCATACCTTCGCTCAAATCACGGCGGTAGAAATCGTGGAATAACGAACTTATGGCTCGAGCATTATTTTGAACTAAACATACAGTACTCACGAGGAATGTGGGATAGGACACTATCGTTTTCGCAACGACACTCGGGGCTTCCCAACCGCTCGAATTCGCACGGGTGACTGCGCAGTTTCTCTCTCGCAGTCGTGAAGTCGAATTCCTTGCCCACGGAGCTTCTCTGCAGGGCACTTTCACTGCCGCTTCGACGATGCCATTTTCCCGCGTCGCCTCTCCGCTAACTCTGTTGCCGAGGCCTCTGGCATCCCGCCGGCTTGTAACAGAACACAGCTCGACGCACCTGTCTATGCATGCCGAACTCCGTGCCCAACCTTTCTCCTCGGACTCCTCTGTTTGCTCTCCCCTTTTGCCTTTTTCGACTCTTTGAGGTTTCCAATTATCCCGCCTCTCTCTCGCTCCGCCTCCATGGCTCTCATTGGTTCTTGCGTCCGGATTGTGATGACGACATATTTTGCACTGCTCAGTCCCCTTCTCCGAACGGTAGAAGGTACGGCTATGAAAGCACCTGCGAGGGTCACTGGAATCCGAACCCAGCTTCGATTTCCGTGACAGAAGGCCTCCGCAATGAAACTGAATACATTGTTGCATCACATAGATAGTGCATTGTTATTCGTATTTCTACCAATAATTAGCCCTGAATTTGCACTATCTATGATGATGTAACAATGTATTCAGTTTCATTGCGGAGGCCTTCTCTCTCGGTGGTCACGGCTAGGGCCGGTCTTTTTCGTCAGATACGGAGCTTGCCTTAATGATTCACGTTATAAGGGGGATAGTTATAAAAAGTAATAAATAAATATATAAAAATCATTATTATTTCTTTTTTTATTAAAATCTTTGGAGAGATGTATGAAATTATTCTAAAACAAATAAGAGGATACAATTTCTAGGAGTGCAGCTGCTCAAGCTTTTGCTGAAAATGTGTAGGTACTTTTCCTCATGAGCTAATAACTGGAGAAAATTTATTTTTCATAGGGCTTTTACAATTTAGTAAACTCCTTTAGAGAAATTGTAGACAATGATTATCTAAACATACACTGACTGGAATAAAGTAATTGGACACTTTGGATTTTAGACGTTTTGTCGAATATCTAATAAAATACTTGACGAATTATCCTGAAATTTCAGGGGTGTAAATAGGATGTTACACCTCATGTATTTCAGCGAAGGTTTTCTCCCGAAGGCAAATAGGGGACCAGCAAGGAAGTGAACCAAAGAAATAATGTTTGGAACCACCCTGTAAAAAATAATGCTTGCTTGTAGTTGTAGCATATGCTTAAGAGGCTTGTTTTACTTTTCTGTGTTCATTTGTATGAGAATAGCACGTATGGAAGAAGATATAAAGGTTTCTTTAAAAAGGTCGAAATGTTTTCGTAACTTTTTTGTTTATAACACGCAGGATTTAAAACTGAGAAAGATATCGCCGGTAGAATGAAAAAATATTGACTTCATATCAGCGTTTAAGAAGAAGAAGTTGATACTGGTGTCCGATCCAAAAAAAAAGTTTGGAGAAAGCCCCTTATCGTTTTATTTATTTTTGAGAGCAACTGAAATTCAACTCATTCTATCGGCGATATCTTTCTCGGTTTTCATGATATTTGCTTGGGCTTATTATAAGAGTAGCTCTATACATTTGGCTAATAAATTATGCAAAAGACAATTTGATAACGCATGAGCATGCGCAGTTAAACATTATTTAGTAAAAATGCTCATATTTCATCAAATATTTAATATTTTTCTATTCTGATTGCAGGGTGTTGTCTGTACTGTAGTTTGTCAAGTTTCCGGTAAATGGCATTGAATTGGGTTGAAAATCCTGCGTGTTATAAACAAAAAACTTACGAAAACATTTCGACCTTTTTAAAGAAACCTTTATATCTCCATGAATATACGTGGTATTCTCATACAAATAAACACAGAAGCATATACTACAGCTACAATGCAATTCAAGCATTATTTTTTACAGGGTGATTCCAAACATTATTTTTTTGGTTCACTTCTTTGCTGGAGAAAACCTTCCCCGAAATATATGAGGTGTAACATCCTTTTTACACCCCTGAAATTTCAGGATAATTCATCGAGTATTTTTCTAGATATTCGACAAAACGTCTAAAATCGAAAGTGTCCAATTACTTTCTTCCAATCAGTGTATTAGTTGTACATATAAAAAACAATGTAAGTGTGTTTGTCCGGTTTTAAAAAGCAACTTAGAAGTATGTGACTGGTGTCAGTGTGTGTTTTGAGTTCGTTTGGTATTTTGTTTTCATTTTATAGTTGATTGGTGTCGTTTAGGCAAATTTCTGTGTTTTAAGTGCATTTGTTGAATAAATGAGTTTTTAGTTGTGTAAGTGTTTTGTGGTGGGTTTGGTTACGAATATGGATCAAGTGTGTGGAATTTTTAAATAAAAATAAGTCAGTTTGCTATATAGGAAATTGTTTTTCTTTAGTACGTATGTGGTATTTTCCCTATTATTGGAAATAGGTTTTTTTAAGTTATCTGAGGGAGGCTGCCGCAATTGTTTGGATAATCTTAAGCAGACATTGTTGGGGCAGCTTTTCTCAGTATTTGAGCCTCAACAAACCCGGAGGAAATGGGAGACTGTTGAGAGAGTGAGCGATCGTTGTTCATGCTTTGCAGGCAAGGGTCGAAAAAAAAAAGATCGTTAGAGCCCCCCCCCCTTCCGAGCTAGCAGCGATGTTTTGGATGTGTCGTCTGCTGATAAATATGAGTTTTTGATGAAAGCAGGCCTGTATGATGGTTATGAATTAGCTTTAAATAATCTGACCTGTGAATTGACGATGGCGATGTTTTTCTTTTGATGTGCGTGACTGTCATACGATGAAAGCGAGCGTTATATGAAGGAATGCGTCTAGAAAGAAGTTTCCCGACCAAGCTAGAATGAATCAGCGACAGAGCGGTGAGATCGTTCTATTTTATTATTTCTGACATATTTGAAGTTAGGATCACCCGTGGGAATAATTAGCATTTGGGAAGTTGCTTATTAAAAGAAAGTGACAATTATAATTGATAATTCAAAAGCGACAGTTAATTTTCTTTGGTGAGACTATATGAGAGACTATGAGCCAATTCAGAGTTAAAATTTTCGTTCATAGCACAGCGCTGAAGGACACTGTCGTTAATTAGCGATCGGACAGTGTATAATTTGAACTAGTGAACATAAATGTTTACAACAAACGATGTTTATAATCGTTAGCGTCTGTGAAACGAAGCCTGTCACGTGAGGGCGTTCTATGAGCGGTTACTAAAAGCATGCTTACATGTATTGGTGGTGAATTGTCACGTCAATGATAATTGTTATAGTAAAATAATTACTTAGCGATAGCAACGTGATACGTGAGTGAATAGAGTGCAATCTTTGGCGTCTATGAGCGGACAGTGAAACGTTCAAATATTATTGAGGGGTTAATGCTCTCACCCCTGGTTGACCAAGCTTGTGCAGCGCTAATATATAGCACTGATTGGCAACAAAAGTAAGGAGGGCGTGATGTTTTCGTGGGGTAGTTCTTGCACTCGATTCACTCTCGTCGGGTACTGGCGGCCTAGGTTGTGGGTATTACAGGCAGGGCATGTAGCATGATTTGCTCATTGGTTTCCCATGTGCTGGTGCTCGTTGTTAATTAAAAGCTTGTCAATAAAAGGTATTTCGCGTTGTTAAAAAGGTTAATTGATTGTTGTATAGTTTTGATGTAATTGTTAAGCTTATGTCGTATTTTAGTGTAGGGTCCCAATTTTCAATATTAATAATATGTATCCATAATTATTGGTTCTAATCAATTAAAATGAATGATTTATCGTTTGTGAGCCTCTACTCCTTGCGAATATAACATTCACCCTGCGCAAGTCCAAAAACCCGCTCCTGTTGTGCTTGGGAGTGAATTATCGTCAGGAGATCCTTACGCTCCCCCCCCCCCCTCCCACGCACTACAGGGCACAAGTAAGCTATAAAGTTAAAATTTAACACACAGCCGTGTAATACTACCACAATGATGGAAAAAATCTATAACTGGAGATAAGTTATAGATTTACTTACTGTTACTACTCCTTTAATTATTTGCTGTAATAACGATAGGCATAATTATCCGACCAGGAACGCTCAAGATATTTATTTTCCAATGTCTCGTTTGAATTATAGGAATAGATGTATATCTTTTGTCGGTGTTAAGTATTGGTCACTGGTGCCTCCTGAAATTCGTCTATTGTCTCCTTATCGTATTTTTCGCAAAACTATAAAAGATTACGTGTTTAATTTATGTTTATGTCAGCCTTAAGTTAGTTTCAGCATTTTTTATGTAAAAGTTCTGCTGTAGTATATATTTATTTCTTTAAATTATGATTAGCTTTGTTCATTGGCATATCAATTCAGTATATAACTTTGATGCTGCTATGTTTTTTTGTGAGTTTTTGAATTATTGTTGTTTTTCCTCTTACTGTTGGGAGAACTAACATTTTATAATGATATATTCATAATTTGTTACTTAGATGAAATCATTAATATTTATTATATTATTTCTGATATTGATTATTTACATCTTTTTGCCTCATTTAATTTTAAATTAATTTCATGAAACAATGCTAGGCCCTCTAAATTATGTCCTCGGCCAATCTTGATTTTTTATCAGTTTTATTTTGTTTTTGATTTTCTATTGTTTTATTTATAGTTACCATTGATAGTTTTTTACTAACATTTATTATTTTTTCCCATGTTAATCTTTTTCGCCCCCTGAGCCTCACTTGTCGGTCTTTGACCATTCTGGCTCTGGTGGGCGTTGTTGTATTTTTATCTAACTTATTTAAATAAATAAATAAATAAATAAATAAATAAATAAATAAATAAAGTCTCTTAAAAACGTAGAAATTATTAGTCTTTATGTCTATACAAGAAAAAACCCACCCGATTGTATAATCGTCATTGTTAGATTTTTGACACGCATCTCTCTCCATACTTTTGTTTGTTGTGACATAGTCCATCGCTGATTTTATATACCGGGTGATCCAAAAGTGTATTACTTTTTTTAGATTGTTAACGACATTTTCAGTGTTTGCTTTCCAGCAATTCAATGCTTCCATAAGAATCACGAGGCACGCGCAAACAATTGTTTTGCTCAAGAATTCGTCAGGGCAATACAATTATTAATTTCATGAAAAAATGTAACACACTTTTGGATCACCCGATATATGATATATGAAATAGACTTCGTTTATATTTGTTTCCTTCCATGTGTGAACAATCAGCCTGTGGTGTTTGCGTCAACAATTGGCTGAGTGAACAATGGCTGATGAAATTAATACATGCCGCAGGCAGAGACAAATGAAAGAAAAAGACTGGCAGTCCTATTCATTTCGCTGAGTGCTACTGGTGCCACGGGAAGTGCAGCATTCGCCATGTTGCTATTGGCAAAAACCTAAGGCGGCGTATATTCTCAATGTAATTTCAGCTGTTCCTGTAGATGATTTCTGGGTGTATTATTAAGCATGACCTGCTATCTGATTTTTTAAAAAAAACTTTATTGCATCAACTAAAGATAACGTATACTTTTAATGACTTCAAATATCATAAGTTAATTATAATATTACTTATTAGTATCACTTACTCTTCTAAATTTCTTAATTATCTCCAATTACGTGTAACTAAGTTCAATTCCCGAAACAATGAAATTTTTTAAGTTACATTTACTAAGAAAACAATTGTTAATAATTTACCATTCTATAGAATGTTTAGATTATGTAATATTATATCCAATCTGATTGATATCAATGCAATGAATTATAACCATTTCAAAAATATTATTATAGAAAATATTTCACTCATTCTGTAATTCTTAATTATTTTTCTTTGATTACAATTTTTTTTTCATATTAATATTTTCATTTTTTATAATCTATAATTTTATTTTACTTTAATTTCTCTCTTTCAATATAATTGTTCACCAGTAAGCTGTTACTGGGCACATTTTAAATAAAATGAAATAAAATAAAATAAAAATAAAAATAGAAAAATATAGCTGTTTCAACGAATTTTTAAAAGGCAACTATTTTAAAATTTTAAATTAAAAAAAAGGAAGAAATAATTCTCAGTTCGATAAAATAATCAATTTATTAATCCACATATTGTAATAAGCAATTATTTAATACTATAATTACTTGTGAACTGAAGTATTGGATCTTTATAAAAAACGATTTGACCATAATTTATGAGAATGCGGTCTCGTTAGTTACTAGAAGGAGAGATTATAATTAGTTCATCTTGTACAAATCAACAATAATTTGGATTATAATTAGTGAACTGTATATTTTATTTTATTTACTTTCAAATTAGAATTTATAAAAGAGAATTTTTCTAGTTAATTGCATAATCTCTTCCTCCTTTTCGATTTAAACTTTTTTTAAAATTTATGTTTAGGAATAACTTTATCACCAAATAACTTTTTATCAGATGGACCGATTTGGATGATTATTAATTTTTTGTTTAATAGAGCAAGTTTTTCTGGTGGTCGCCCAATAAATTCATCCAGATATCTTAGGTAGTTATTAGAAAAAATAATAGTTTGCTATTGATTCACATCGGCCTCGGTGGCTCAGTGGTTGCGTGAACGCCTCAGATGACCGAGGACGCGGGTTCGATCCCGGCCAAAGACGACGAGGATTTTTTTCTCGGGGAAAATCCTGAGATCACTCACTTCCTTCGAAAGGGAAGTAAAGCTGTTAGCTCCCGTTTAGTTGTACCTTAAAGAACCCTTGCGAGGCATAACTTGCGGCCCCTATAACGCTGTCCTGAAATGACCATAGCATTTGAAAAGGACGTTAGTACCAAACAAGCTAAACCAACATTCTTGATTCACATCCATTGCCTCGGGCGATCAGCTGTTTCTTGCCACTCCCAATATGAAGGCACCACTAGAGGAGAGGTCATTGCCAGTCTTTCTTTGATTTGTATCTCGCCGCAGCCGTCGAAAAAGACACGCCCTGGTACTAAAAAGTCACCTGACCATCTTAGTCCAAGCAACAATGTGATATTCATTGTTTCCATCTTGGATTTTAGCAATCAGTATTTTTTCGTTTGTTAGAAACAATGAAAGTTTCATTATTGCTTCGACTAAGAAGAAGGGGTGCCAGGGCCTGTATTTTTCGTCAGGTACAATGCTTGCCTTAATGAGTCACGTTTTAAGGGACATAGTTATGAAAAGTAATAAATAAATATATGAATAATCATTATTGTTCATTTTTTAAATTTTTTTTGTAATAATCTTTAATCAACTAGATTTTTTAATATCCATTTTATGTTCCTATTAACAGTCGCTATTCGTGGCATCAACCCTCAGAACTGTGCCGTAAAAATTCTCTACATAAGAGATTTCAGAAAATTAATTTATTCTCTTCTGTGGCTAGATTCAATATCTTTTGTGTCCAGTTCAAAATAAACTTTATTCTGTTTGCAAACTGTAAAAAAGAAATTGACTCCTTGAAAATATTAATTTTTGGCCTTTTATGAATTCAAAATAAATGATAACTCAAATCCCAATGAGTTTGAAATCAAATGTATATTAATTATAATCATTTTATTAAGAATTTTGTTTTGATATATTATCTTCTTGAAGTGCGAAATTTTTAAATTATTGTCATTATCATATACTTCAATGTATATATATATATATACTAGTAAAGGTACCCGGCGTTGCCCGGGATAATTACACATGGATGTAAACAGAACAATCTCAAAAAATTAAATTAAATTTTGCAATATCTTAAAAATAAACACATGAAAATGCTTAGAATTAATACAGTAAAAATTCTTAATGAAAATTCGAAAAAAATCTTTTTAAAGGCTCACAATGGATGGACTGCTCCAATAATTTCTTACTCAGGTAATCTTACTTCAGATGTACACTTGATGTTGTTGCAATTTCCACTCTTCTCTCGTTGTGTTGAAGCAAAATTTGGCCTTTCATCACATTGGGTAGTCTAGCGGTCGCCAATTCTTCTATTTACTTGCTTCCCATTTGCTCAATACAGCACGGAGCTAAAGGTTTGCTTTCTCTGTCGTCTTTCCACTCTTTCTCAATAGTCTGCTAACTCTTCATTATCTCCAGCTACTGATCATTTTTAAAGATTTTCAAGAAATTATTAAGTACTAAGAACTCTCTTTTCTAAGAAAAACCTGAATAACAAGAATTTTATGCATTGTTACAAATTGAAACTTATCCATATTGCATCATAATTTTATGTTCATTGTTATAATTCTTGGAAAGGATTGCTTTATCATTGCGTCATCATTTTCAGCTCATTGTTATTGGTGAATTGCGTGTTGAAACCATTGTTGATACCTATTGTTGCACAAACTTTTATTTGCATTGTTGGTCATGAGATATATATTGTTGGTCCGTGCAGAGTGTTTGTGAATTGCGTGTGATACCATTGTTGCAAAAACTTTGTCTTGCATTGTTGGTCATGCGATATTTCTCATTAATATGCCCTGACATAACCATGAATATCGATTTTTTATCAATAATTATTATTTTTTCGAAATCTGAAGTAGACAGTGACCTTCCTCATGCTTTGAAGGTCATTAATGCGAAATTTCATCAAGATCGGAATAAAACTGTAGATTTGTATAAAAAACGTACACACAGACCCACAGACCCACAGACCCACAGACGCACAGACCCACAAACATCCTTCTTTATATATATAGATAGAAGAAGGATGTTTGTGTGTACGTTTCTTATACAAATCTACAGTTTTATTCCGATCTTGATGAAATTTCGCATACTTGACCTTCAAAGCATGAGGAAGGTCACTGTCTACCTCAGATTTCGGAAAAATAATAATTATCGATAAAAAAATCGATATTCATGGTTATGGCAGGGCATATTAATGAGAAATATCTCATGACCAACAATGCAAGGCAAAGTTTGTGCAACAATAGGTATCAACAATGATATCAACACGCAATGCACCAACACAAGGCAGGGATCAACAATCAATATCTCATGACTAACAATGAAAGGAAAAGTTTGTGCAAGTGTAATTATCCCGGGCAACGCCGGGTACCTCTTCTAGTCTTCTTCTTTCTTCTATATATATAAAGAAAGATGTTTGTGGGTCTGTATGTTTTTTATACAAATCTACAGTTTTATTCCGATCTTGATAAAATTACGCATACATGACCTTCAAAGCATGAGGAAGGTCGCTGTCTACCTCAGATTTCGGAAAAATAATAAATATCGATAAAAAATCGATATTCATGGTTATGGCAAGGCATTTTAATGAGAAATATCTCATGACCAACAATGCAAGGCAAAGTTTGTACAACAATAGATATCAACAATGGTATCAGCACGCAATTCACAAACACACTGCATGAACCAACAATATATATCTCATGACCAACAATGCAAGGCAAAGTTTGTGCAACAATAGGCCCATTGTGTTCGCATCAACAATGGTATCACCAATAACAATGAGCACAGAATGATGATGTAATGTTCAAGCAATCTTTCCAAGAATTATAACAATGAACATAAAATGATGATGTAATATGGATAAGTTTCAATTTGTAACAATGCATAGAATTCCTGTTATTCAGGCTTTTCTTAGAAAAGAGAGTTCTTAGTACTTAACAATTTCTTGATAATCTTTAAAAATGATCAGTAACTGGAGATAATGGAGAGTTAGCAGACTATTGAGAAAGAGTGGAAAGACGACAGAGGAAGCACTCCTTTAGCTCCGTGATGTATTGAGCGAATGGTAAGTAAGTAAATAGAAGAATCGGCGACTGCTAGACTACACAAAGTAATGAATGGCCAAGTTTTCCTTCAAGACATCGAGAGAAAAGTGGAATTGCAACAACATCAAGTGTACGTCTAAAGTAAGATTACGTGAGTAAGAAATTATTTAGACTAGAAGTGGCATCCTTGGAGAGGTCCATCCATTGTGAGCCTTTAATAAAATTTTTTTCGAATTTTCATTAAGAATTTTTACTGTATTAATTCTAACCGTTTTCATGTGTTTATTTTTTAAGATATTGCAAAATTTAATCAAAAAAAATGTCCGAGCCATGCCGGGGTCATTACCTAGCTTATTTGGTAGCACATCAGATCCAAACATTTCCTAAAAATACATTTTGACTATATTTTATATTGATATATTGATTGAATTATTATTTAACCAATTAAGAGTTATAATTTAATTTTTTGAGATTGTTGTCTTTACCTACAATCGTAATTATCCCGGGCAACGCCGGGTTTTTTATATATATAAAGAAGGATGTTTGTTTCTGGATTTGTTTACTTCTTATAAAAGTCTACAGTTTTATTCCGATCTTGATGAAAGTTTGCACACTTGACCCTCAAAACATGAGAAAGGTCACTAAATACCTCAGATTTCGAAAAAATAATAATTATTGATAAAAAAAATCGATATTCTTGGTTCTGGCAAGGCATATTAATGAGAAATATCTCATGACCAACAATGCAAGGCAAAGATTGTGCAACAATAATTATCAACAATGGCATTAACACGCAATTCACAAACACTCTGCATGGACCAACAATATATATCTCACAAGCAGAAGTACCCGGCGCTGCCCGGAATAATTACACTTGTAGGTAAACAGAACAATCTCAAAATATTAAATTATGACTCCCAATTGGTTAAATAGTAACTCAATCTATACAACACAAAACAAAAGGACCTTCCATTCTGCGAAAAATACGAAAAAGGAATTCTAGGTGATATACCGAGACTTGATCTAAACTCTTCTTGACTTGCCTCTCTACTGCGGAACATGACCATAAACAGGGTGATTACAAAAGAACTTCACACTTTTAAAAATTTATTACATCATAGCTATTCAGAATATAGACACACCACATACGGAATCTTAAAGAAAAACTCATGAAGTTTATTGTGACACAGTTAAAGATGTTCAATATGCCCCCCTGTAGTCGAATTCGTCCCAAACCCGCATTAACATGTCTCCATCAATCCCAAGTATCGCTACCGTAATGCGTTATTTCAGCTCGTCTAGGTCACGGGGAAGGTGTAGGGTGAAGACCTTGTCCTTTACACACACACATAAAAAGAAATCACAGCGGTGGATTGGTCGAGCAAACAAGAACCTGGAACTTGCAAACTGACCACCGCGGAGCCCCGACCTCACACCTTCTGATTTCGTTTTTTGGGTGTGTGTAAAGGACAAGGTCTTCACCCCACCCCTTCCCCGTGACCTAGACGAGCTGAAAAAACGCATTACGGTAGCGATACGTGGGATTGATGGAGACATGTTAATGCGGGTCCGGGACGAATTCGATTACCGCATTGATGTATGCCGTGTCACGATAGGGGGGCATATTGAACATTATTAACTGTGTCACAATAAACTTCAAGAGTTTTTCTTTAAGAATCCGAATGTGGTGTGTCTATATTCTGAATAGCGTTTATGTAATAAATTTTTAAAAGTGTGAAGTTCTTTTGTAATCACCCTGTACTTTAGACTCAAGTTTTTCTTACCTTTGACGTAGAAGCTCTTAAACCGTCTTGCTCTATTCTAAACTCCCGTTGTTCAGGTATTTCTAATGATCGTATTGGACAAAATTTGCCTTTCATTGTTGGTCATGAGATATACGGGGTTGTGCATAACCTTTTGCTAGGGGGCTGCGACTTAAACCCTTCGGCAGACAGTAGTTCATTGTGCCTCTATTGGTATCAAACAAATATGGCTGGTTTAATAAATGATAGTGAAGAGCAGCGTTTCATGGATAGAGTTCGTGCAAATGCATATCGAGAGGCAATGGAAGCAGGTGCGTCTTTTATTAATCGCAAATGGGTTGTGAACAAGTTAAACCGATCGGATATATGGGTGACGGACAATTGGAAGAAAGGTGATGATAACTGCCATGCCGAATTTGCTGAGGGTAGGCCCGAGAAATTATCACAGGAAAGCAAAAACATCATTGCTAATAACAGTGGCAAAAGACGTTGCAGCTGTGTCAACGTTGCACAAGAAATTAAAGCCAAGCATGGAAAAACAATTTCTCGTTCAACGGTTCAAAGACATCGTCAGCGTGCAAACATCAAGCCATTCCATGTTATTCCGAAACCGATGAAGACCGCATTAAACATCGAAGACCGGCTCTGGTTTTGCGACTACCTGCAGGATTGGGTGGAAGACGACTTCATGCACTTTGCCCCGAGCGACGAGTTCTTTGTGTGGACTATGAGACGTCCGAATTACCAAAACGATAGGGTCTGGAGCTTATCGATTACAGTTATTTCTGACGATGAACACTATCAAGAGCTGTCCAAGAAGCCTGACTGCATTGGCATCTTCGTGTGTTTCACCGCCAAGTGAATGATGTGGAGATTCAAGGAGCAGGGTGAGTCATGGAATGGTGATTATTTTCGGAATTTGCTAAAAAATGATGTTTTTCCGTTTCTTCGAGATCCAAACAACACTATCGACCCGCATGAAGTTTGTTTTTTGCACGATAAGGCACCTTGCTTTAAGGCTAATGCAACACAGCAAATCCTAAGAGAAAGTGCTATCGATTTCTTCTCATCAAACGAATCCCCTGACCTAAACGTTGCTGAACATTTTGGAGCCGTGTTAAAAGACGCAGTGGAATCTTTAATGAATCAAGAACGTGGTGAAAATCGGTATTCTCGAGACCTTCTAATGGGACACCTGACATCTGTGCTGAAGGACATGGAGTACGATACTGCTCTGTTTGAGACACTCCTCCGCTCCTACCCGAAACGGATGCGTGCTGTTCGAGAAGCAGGTGGTGGCCACACAAAATATTGATGTGATAAAAGCAGAAATAAACGTACTTTTTGATTATCAACCGCAGAACATTCCACTTAGTTTTGTTTATTTTCCAGACCCCTAGCAAAAGGTTATGCACAACCCTGTATATTGTTGGTCCGTGCAGAGTGTTTGTGAATTGCGTGTTGATACCTATTGTTGCACAAACTTGGCCTTGCATTGTTGGTCTTGAAATATTTTTCATTAATATACCCTGCCATGATCATGAATATCGATTTTTTATCGATAATTATTATTTTTCCGAAATCTGAAGTAGACAATGACCTTCCTCATGGTTAGAAGGTCAAGTATGCAAAATTTCATCAAGATCGGAATAAAACTGTAGATTTGTATTTAATACACACAAACAAACCCACAAACATCCTTCTTTATATGTATAGATAGACTAGCAAAGATACCTGGCGTTGCCAGGGATAATTACACTTGTAGGTAAACAGAACAATCTAAAAAAATGAAATTAACTTTTGCAATATGTTAAAATTAACACATGAAAACGCTTAGAATTAATACAGTAAAAATTCTTCATGAAATTGCGAAAAAAAAATTTTAAAGGCCTACATTGGCTGGACCTCCCCAATGATGCCACTGCTAGTCTAAATATTTTCTTACTCACGTAAACTTACTTCAGATGTACACTTGAGGTTGTTGCAATTCTCTTTCTTCTCTCGATGTATTGAAGAAAAACTTGGCCTTTCATCACTTTGTGTAGTCTAGTGGTCTCCAATTCTTCTATTTACTTGCCTCCCATTTGCTCAATACAGCACGGAGCTACTGTAAATGAGTGCTTCCTCTGTCGTCTTTCCACTCTATCTCAATAGTCTGCTAACTCTCCATTATCTCCAATTACTGATCTTTTTTAAAGACTTTCAAGAAATTGTTAAATACTAAGAACTCTTTTTTCTAAAAAAAGCCTGAATACCAGGAATTCTATGCATTGTTACAAATTGAAACTTATCCATATTGCATCATCATTTTATGTTCATTGTTATAATTCTTGGAAAGATTGCTTTAACATTGCATCATCGTTTTGTGGTCATTGTTATTAGCGAATTGCGCGTTGATACCATTGTTGATGCGAACACGATGGGCCTATTGTTGCACAAACTTTTCCTTGCATTTTTGGTCATGAGATATACACTATATGATCAAAAATATCCGGACACCCCTCACAGATCATCGATTGGCCCAATGTCACATGATAATGACTTGCACATCATTTAAATAGCTTCCCACACCTTTAGACACAACTCTGCTTGGGCATTGGCAAGAATGGGTCTTCGGCAGAGCTCAGTGAGTTCCAACGTGGAACCATCGTTGGATGTCACCTATGCGGCAAGTCCGTGCGTGACATTTCCAGCCTTCTTCAGATACCCAAGTCAACAGTAGGCGATGTCATTATGAAATGGAAGACCTGGGGATCAACAACAGTTCAACAACGAACCGGTAGACCCAAGAAACTAACGGACAGAGACCGTCGAGTGCTTCGTCGTGTCACCCGCAGCAACCGGAAGTCCTCGGCGGAAAAAATTGCCACAGAGTTTCGAAACGCCTCTGCAAATGATGCCAGTACCATGACAATTCGTCGGGAACTGCCCACGATGGGATTCCATGGCCGTGCTGCTGCCCACAAGCCCCACATCAGCAGGGTCAACGCCAAGCGACGTCTGGAGTGGTGCAAAGCCCACAGACACTGGACAATGGACCAATGGAAACGTGTGATGTGGACAGACGAATCTCGCTACACACTCTGGCAATCCGATGGACGAGTTTGGGTTTGGCGCATACCTGGAGAACGCTTCTTACAATGAGTGCACAGAGCCCACAGTCAAGTTCGGAGGAGGAGGAGTCATGGTGTGGGGCTCATTTTCATGGTACGGACTGGGCCAGATCGTTCCTGTGCAAGGAATCATGAACTCCGACCGTTATCTGAATGTTTTGGACAACTGTGCACTTCCAACGTTGTGGCAATTTTTCGGAAACGGGCCATTTCTCTACCAACACGACAATGTTCCGTGCCACAAAGCGAGGCGTGAACAGCAGTGGTTTGCGGACTCAGGGGTCGAAGAAATGGGTTGGCCGGCACAAAGTCCCGACCTCAATCCTATAGAGAGTCTGTGGGATGAATTGGAAAGACGTTTGCGGGCCAGATCACATCGGCCAACTTCTGTACCTGAACTGATTCTCGCTCTTCGGGAGGAATGGAGGAACATTCCGGAAAGTACCTACCAACATTTGGTGGAAAGTCTTCCCCGAAGGGTGGAAGCTGTGATTCGGGCAAAGGCATGTGCAACGCCCTATTGATTTCCATGAAATCGTGGCTAGAGCGCAAACGTGCATATGTCCGGATATTTGTGATCATATAGTGTATATTGTTGGTCCATAAAGTGTGTTTGTAAATTGCGTGCTGATACCATTGTTGATACCCATTGTTGTACAAACTTTGCCTTGCATTGTTGGTCATGAGATATTTCTCATTAATATGCCTTGCCATAACCATGAATATCGATTTTTGAGATAGTTCTTTTTACCTACAAGTGTTATTATCCCGGGCAACGCCGGGTACCTCTGCTAGATAGATTTAAGTAAATGATATTGACAAAAATTAAAAAATTCGCTTTTCAAGAAGATAATATAACAAAACAAAATTCATAATAAAATTATTATAATTAATTTACATTTGATTTTAAACTCATTGGGAAATAATTTACCATTTATTTTGAATTCATTAAAGACCAAAAATTAAAATTTTCAAGGAGTCAATTTCTTTTTTACAGTTTGCAAGCAGAATAAAGTTTATTTTGAATTGGACACAAAAGATATTGAATCTTGCCACAGAAGAGAATAAATTAATTTTCTGAATTCTCTTATTTACAGAATTTTTTAAGGCACAGTTCTGAGGGTTGATGCAAATAATAGCGATTGTTAATAGGAACTTAAAATGGATATAAAAAATCTAGTTGATTAAAGATTATTATAAAAAAATATTTTTAAATACATCTTTTCATATATTTATTTATTACTTTTCATAACTATCTCCCTTAAAACGTGACTCATTAAAGCAAGCATTGTACCTGACGAAAAATACAGGCCCTGGCACGGAAAAGTCACCCCCATCTTCTTAGTCGAAGCAATAATGTAACCTTCATTGCTTCTAACAAACGAAAAAATACTGATTGCCGAAACCCAAGATGGAAACAATGAATATCACATTGTTGCTTAGACTAAGACGGTCAGGTGACTTTTTAGTGCCAGGACGTGTCTTTTTCGACGGCTGCTGCGAGAGACAAATGAAAAAAAGACTAGCAATGACCTCCCCTCTAGTGGTGCCTTCGCGCCGTCATATAGAGACTGGCCGAGGCCAACGATAAATACAAGGCCCTGACGCGGAAAAGTCACCTGACCACAGAAGTCCGACCAACAATCAAACTTTTACTGTTTTCAACAGACGAAAAAATACTGAATGTTAAAATTAAAGATTGAAACAATGATGAATACATTGTTATTCGGACTTCCGTGGTCAGGTGACATTTCCGCTTCCAGGCCTGTCTTTCTAGTTGGCTTTGGGGACTGGCAAGAAACAGCTGATCGCCCGAGGCAATGGATGTAAATCAATAATTTTGGTTTGGCTTGTTTGGTATTAACGTCCTTTTCAACTGCTATGGTCATTTCAGGACAGCGTTATAGGGGCCGCAAATTATGCCTCGCAAGGGTTCTTTAATGTGCAGCCGGCAAGCAACTACACGCAATCCAAAAGAAAATCTCAGGATTTTCCCCGGGAAAAAAAATCCTCGTCGTCCTTGGCCGGGATCGAAACCGCGTCCTCGATCATCTGAGGCGTCCACGCCACACTGAGCCACCAACGCCTATGTGAATCAATAGGAAACTATAATTTATTCTAATATCTACCTAAGATATCTAGACGAATTTATTGGGGGACCACCAGAAAAACTTGCTCTATTAAACAAAAAAATTAATAATCATCCAAACTGTAAAATGTTATTTGGTGATATAGTTATTCTTAAACAGAAATTAAAAAAAAAGTTTAAATCGATAAGGAAGAAGAGATTATGCAATTAACTAGGAAAATTCTCCTTTAAAAATTGTAATTCGAAAGTAAATAAAATAAAATATACAGTTCACTAATTATAATCCAAATTATTGTTGATTTGTACAAGATGAACTAATTATAATCTCTCCTTCTAATAACTAACGAGACCGCATTCTCATAAATAATGGTCAAATCGTTTTTTATAAAGATCCAATACTTCAGTTCACAAGTAATTATAGTATTAAATAATTGCTTATTACAATATGTGGATTATAAATTGATTATTTTATTGAACTGAGAATTGTTTCTTCCTTTTTTTTAATTTAAAATTTTAAAATAGTTGCCATTTAAAAATTCGTTAGGCATTGAAACAGCTGTTTTAATTTATTTTATTTAAAATGTGCCCAGTAACAGCTTACAGCTGAACAATTACATTGAAAGAGAGAAATTAAAGTAAAATAAAATTATAGATTATAAAAAATGAAAATATTAATTTAAAAAAAAAATTGTAATCAAAGAAAAATAATTAAGAATTACAGAATGAGTGAAATATTTACTATAATAATATTTTTGAAATGGTTATAATTCATTGCATTGATATCAATCAGATTGGATATAATATTACATAATCTAAAGATTCTATGGAATGGTAAATTATAAAAAGTTGTGTTCTTTAATAATAATAATTGTGTGTTTATTATTAATTGCACAACAATTAATAATTAATAATTAATTAATTATTAATTGCACAACCGATTGGACAACATGTCTATTATTAATTGCAATGTGTGTTTTGCATGTGGAGAAAAGTGCACCAAATCCTCGCGTATCAAGTGCGATAAATGTCGGTATTCTTTTCACACCGTGTCACAGTGCGGCCGATTGCCAAACAGCTGGCCAAAACTCGAAAAATAA
>JAHWFO010029432.1:83838-110502 GCA_023313115.1 Rhysida immarginata
TGTGTCTTCCTCTTATAATCATTTTCAACAAATCCCTCAATCTTGGTGTATTTCCTGATTTTTGGAAGAGCAGTTTTATTGTTCCGGTTTTTAAATCTGGCGATAGGAGTGATGTGACAAGCTATCGTTCGGTTACTATTCAGTCAGTTATCCCTAAAGTGTTTGAATCTATCATTTTAGATAAAATACAGTGTTACTTCAAACATATCATTACTCCCCAGCAACATGGTTTTATTCCAGGGAGATATGTGCTTACGAACTTACTAACATATGAAAATTATATCTTTGACAATCTCGACAGACATAAGCAAGTTGACGTTATTTATACAGATTTTACTAAAGCCTTCGATAAAGTAAACCATATTATTCTATGTAAGAAACTTGAAGCCTTCGGTATCAGAGACCCACTTTTATCTTGGATCCGTAGTTTTATTGTGTCTCGGCGTTTGTACGTTAAAATTAAAGGCATCATCTCCTGTTCATTTAGTGCTACTAATGGAGTACCCCAAGGTTCACACTTGGGCCCCTTTCTGTTTCTTCTCTATATTAATGACATCGCCGAGGTATTGAACGGAGTTCAATTATTGTTATTTGCAGACGATTTGAAAATATTTACCTCTATTAATGATGAATGGGATTGCAATGTTCTTCAAAATTCTTTAAATGCATTATCATTATGGTGTACACGTAATGGCATGATGCTCAATTTTAGAATATGTAAAGCTATGTCTTTCTGCAGAAACAAACACATGGCGTCTTATCCTTATTCAATTGACGATATCATTTTAGAGAAGGTTACAAGGTTTAAGATCTTGGTGTCATCTTTGACAATAGAATGACTTTTACGTCTCATGTAGATTATATCCTCAAAAAGTCCTATAAAAATTTAGGTTTTCTGAATAGAGATATACAACCTTTTCAAGATATTACATCAATTATAATTCTATACTGTGCATTAGTTCGTCCAATTCTGGAATATGCCTGTATAATCTGGTCTCCCCATTATGTTAAATATATTGATGCAGTTGAAAGAGTTCAGAGAAGATTTCTTCGCTTGATTAATAGAAAACTGGGTAATATTTCCTTCAATACAGATTATAAACTTTTAAACATTGAAACTCTGGCCAATAGAAGAATACGTTCAGACCTACTCTTTCTTTTTGACTTACTGAATTACACAGTTGACTGTCCTAATTTACTAGAACTGATTCCTATCCGTATCCCTAACTACATTACTAGGAGTACAGTGCCCTTTCTCGTTGAGAAATCAGTGTCCGCCAATAATTATGTCTATAACTCACCAATTAGACGCCTCCTCAGGAATGCTAATTTCTATTTGGCTAATTTTGACATTTTTCATGACAACAGACAAAAACTCAAACAATTTAATCTCTTCACTTATCCTGCTGATAATTAATTATAATAATTTTTGATTGTTTTAATTTATTTCGTTAGTGATTTTATTGCTTTATTTTTATCATTTTACTATATTATTTATATCTTTTCATCTTTCTTTATTTTTGTTTTATGTTTATGATTATATTTAATATTTCTTTTGTAAATGGGTATTCCCGTCAATAAATAAATAAATAAATAAATAAATAAATAAATAATAATAATAATGATGAAAATTGTTCCCCAAACATCAGTAACGATGCTGATGTTCAGGAGTCGATTAAACAAGGATGTGGAAAAGTCGTGCATGTTTGTGGATGTTTGCTACAGTATTCAAACAGAACACCATGCAAGAGTTATAACAGACCTAGGCTAGTTTTTCATGACATTAAGAGAAAATCTGAAAGAAGTAGTACTTAAAGCAGCAGAGAAATTAGTTGCAAACTATAGCAAGCTAAACACAGAAAGCGCATTAATTTCAGCATTCCATACATTCGGAAAGTACTTAGGAGTAAAATGCAAAAAGGGAGTGAAGCTTGCATGCTCAATAAAACAGGAATTCAACCAATGGCTATTGCACGAAGGAAGATTGCATGGGGGGAAAGAAACTGGATTCAGTCAGGCCGGCCTCCAAAACGCTGTTATGTAGTGATCATGCGTATCCCAAAACTAAACCTTTTCACTCAGTTCTGATGCCATTAAGAAAAAATAGGATTGCTGCTCCACATGACTTAAGTCACTGTTTAATTCTGAATAAGAGTATTGGAAGAACACATTGATTTATAATTGTCACGGTCCGTTCGAAGGTATCGCAAGACGATATATTTCTATCCTTCGCCAACGGCCATGAATGCTCAACGAGTCCGTGAAATTACGGAGAGCGATGTAAGTAAGCGAGAAAAAAGCTCCCCGAAAGAGAGGATGGCTTCCCACCTCGAAGTGGAAAATGTAACTGATAGAGGGCGGAAGTGCAAGAGAAAAAAACAAAAAAGAACAGTTGGAATCAATGACGAGTTTGGGAACGATGAAATTAATGCTCGGTAAGGAATTTAAGCTCTAGCGGATTGTGGAAAAGTCGAGCTACAGGTTAAGGAAAATTATGCAAGTGCGAGGTATTCGACAAGGACTGAGGAGCCGGGATTAACTCATACTACCGTGCCGACGGATTTTATTTCGCCGCATTATTCTTACCTTCAATTAGTGCATTTCTCCATTTCACATGAAATATCAATTGGATATAATAATTTAATGACAAGAACTGTTTATGCTCAATTTGGATATCGATATGGAATTTTTCCGTGTGGATTGAATGGCTTCTTTGAAAACGATATCAGCTGTACTTATGGAATCTCGTTCTACACTTCTCATTAAGATTACGAAGAGCTTCAAGCTTGCGAGTGGTAAGTTGTACTTTTCCTTTGGAATATAATTTGTATGACGAATGTGAACCTGCAGTATTAATTCTCAGTAATTTAAAATTAAATTCACATTCGATCGCTTCTCAACTATTTCGTCTATTGCGTCTCGCCATAAGCATAATTACAACACGCATTCAACGAGCGTAGTGAATTAACTTGTTAGACTTTGTTTAAAATTATTCAAGTGTGCTTCAGCCACATCAAGTGTTAGTGCGGTGTGGAGCATAATACAAAGTGTGGAGCATAATTCAATAAGTTTTTTTCTAAAAGTGATGTTGTGTTTCAGCCGCTTCTATCTTTAGTTAATACATGCAAAGTGAAATATAATTATGTGCTATAGTATTAACGCATAGTGAATGTGGCACAATTCAAGATTCAACTAAGTGCTTATAGTGTCCTTAGATTATAGTGCTAATTTAGAACTAGCTTTTTTATTTACATTGTGTTTCTACAAGTTTTAGATATTAAATGTTGTTTAAAATTTTTTGCGCTGTAATTCAAATCCCTCGTATTCCCTTATTTCTGATTTACATATTTCTCTCACTTCCACTGCACACGTGACAATAATTCTATTGTTTATTTGTTCGGAAAAATTTTGAATACATTATAAAATATTATTCAGTTTGTGTAAGTTTGATGCTGTATTAAAATAATACATTACTTTAATTTGATTTCGCAATATATTTTTAAAAATTTATTTGTAGTAAAAGAAATACACACCAACAATTTACGCGATTAAAAAAAAGCAAAATAACTATAACGAGATCTCAAGCTCCGTCAGCTATAATTTAAATATATTTTTGCAGAAATACGCCACAAATTCTCATTCGAATTTTATAAACTTATAAGATAAAACTGTTTAATTTTATATACGTGGTTACTAATGTATGCAGCTAACTGCTGCCAAGTAAGACGAATGGTTAGACCTTTTTTCCAATGTTAGTTTTTTACTTGTCTTTGGTTAAACAGTGCATGTAGAAGGGAGGAGCATTTAATACATTCGCGATGTAGAACAATCCTACGCCTCACATTGTTCACCCAAATAAAATGTACACCGACTACGTACATTCCTGTAATGTAATTTCTGATGTGAAATATGTTATGCAAAATTTACTGTTATGTTTTATTTCATGATTTATTAAAATTTTTCAAACATGAAAATAATTATAGTAAAAGCTATGTTTTTTACGATTAATATACGTCTAACATGTTACAAATTTATTCAGGACATGTTAAACTAAATTGAATAGTCTCGAACTTCAGCGAGGAAAATGTTTCTCAGCTGTGTTGCTCCCACTCCAACCTCGTCAGCATCAGCCAATCAGAGCGCCCCATCTTGAGATGGAAGCTATTTGATTTTCTGAATAACATTTCTGGTAGTAGTTTTACTTACAACGAGGCCTTGCTTCTTGCACTTTCCAGTTATTAGCGAAGAACTGAGGCCGGTGTCAGAACGAGCGCATATGAACAGTTCCCAAAATTTTACCACTATTTTAGGCTTAACTTTGTCACTTACTGCATAGACGTAATTCCACAGTCCCACAGTGCTTTAATGCGCATGCAATCGTCATCCATGATCTACTCGCGAGGAATTGTGCATTGTTAACTGTAAAATAGTCTTTTCGCCCAGTTGACTATCGCCCTTTTACCGTTATCGAAATATCTAACATCCAGTCGCGCACGTCCACTTAACCCCTTCCCTATTCAACGGCAGAGAATTTATTTCGGTAGAGACGCATTTCGGTCATAAACCACCGTCGATACTAATACTGTGTAATTTCTCAGACGAAAGAACTGTTAAAACCGTTGGAGGAATTTTAAAAGACGTAATGATGAAATCCAGCTTAAATTAGGAACAGAGATTGAAATACAAGAGCTACAAGTATTGAAAGAAATTATTTAGCTCAAAAGTATTCAATGAATTAGTGAAAAGGAAGCTTGGTGAACTGGTGACATAATTATACTTTCAGGTGACTTCTTTCTCTGATTATAGATTCTCAAAATTCTAATTTGTCTTTTCTGATTTAATTAACCTTCAAAATCAAAATTTACGCCGGTGAGATCACATCCGCTGTATTGTAACAGCAGGAAAAAGATATGAAGTGTTTCTTCTGTCATGCTTAACTGTAAGAGATGGGATTATATGTATAATTCGAGTAAACATAACCTATTATTTTGAAGAGAGAAAAATTAAGATGACATATTGGTATCAAAATGTATTCGATTAAACATTTAATATAATCATTGAGACTCAAAAGATTTTGTTTGGATCTTATCGATTTGTAGAATTGAGAATGGTTCAGTTTTATCTTCATTTGTTTACGAACTTTGTTACTATATTGGACATTGTTACTTCAATTGACTTGCGTTTGTTTTCTCAGAATCGACGAAGGGAAAAATCTTCCGAATATTAACCACCTATTCTGTAAATACACGTCTTGTTATTACATTTACTTAAGCTTCGATTTAGTGCGTAATCATAAAGCTGTTGAAAATAGTGAGAAATCATATCCTCAGTTTCCTACAGAACCGAGTAGGCACTTTCTCTATAAATCAGCTTCTATTAGCGAAAGTAAAAATTCTTACCTTTCTGATGGTAGTGGAGACTTTAGTCAGATCAGCTGCTGATTCTTCTTCGGCTAAAATATCTTCATCATCCATCAACATGTATATCTTGTTTAAAAGAGAAAAATTAATTTAATACATAAACTGTATATTATAAACTTTTATACCGGAAAACCGGCACAATAGAGTCAGCTTTGGAGGTTTTTTTAATAACTTGAAAAGTTTTGAAGTAGTCATATTTTGATCTATAAGTTAGTATTTCTGAATTTAATAAGTGAGAAACAAAAATTTTCTAATCACATTTTAAAATACTGACTAAAAGCCAAAATATGTCCTATTTACTTGGAGGGGCTGTCATAATAAGGGCAGTCACCGATTTCTGTTACTAGATTTGTTTCTAGGTAAAAGTAAGAATATCTGAAATGTGAATTTAATTGGACAGGTTTAACAACATTGTCTGTTCAAGGACACTTTTACACGGGTCGTTCAAGGTTGACCAAGACTCTCGCGCATATAAAATCGATAAATAACTCTAGCATTCAACATTTTTCAGGGAACGTCACGCAATCCTTTTTGATTATCCCGCGATCGGCATGCGCAGCAGCTGCAGCAAACACTTCAGTAAGCAGAGTCTCTGTAGCTCTGAGACAGCCGTGTATAATCAAATTTTTTGTGAAGAATTACATAGCTTACGATGTAATCAAGCACAGTATGGGGAAGAAACAATATCATCGGCAAGGAAGACAGGTGGTGAAAACTGCAATGCATAGACACGTTTGTCCGATTGTAATGAAACCAGTGAACATCGCACGCGTTGTGCATGTCATTCTTGATAAAGGTATCACAATTAACACCCAGTGCTGTACATAACGCCATTTGCGATAAAAAAAAAAACGGAATGTTGTCCGAAAATTTCTTCTTCATGACGACGCCTGGCCAAATGGGCTGGGAAGTTTGCCCCATACCCTTTACAGTCCAGACTTGTGACACAGTGATTGTCATTTGCTAGAGCCGTTTAAAATAAATCTGAAACTTTAGACATATGAACCGCTGTCCCACAGCTACAAACACTGTTTACTACAATGGTTGCTGCAGCTGATGCGTCATACGTTTTGCCGATCGCGGTATACACAGAAAGGGTTACATAACGTTTCCAGAGAAATGTAATATCTTAAGAGTTATTTCTCGATTATACATGTATATGCGCGAAAGTCTAGGTCAGTCTTGAATGACTCTTGTAAAATTATCCAATGGACTCTATAAGTAAAAAGAATACACACTGTGTCTCAATAAGGGTATTATTGGATTTATATGAAAATGATGATCTCGACAGATAATAGACTGACTCTGGACAGATCTTTCTTTCTCTAAAGTCTGAAGTAGTACACGTGGCGGAACTAACAACAATTGTTCACTCTGGTTTGTTAGCATGCCTGGCCGACGCCTCCTAAAGATAAGGCCTGAGCGCGAAAATGTCAGACATTGTTACCTCATCATCCGAAGATAACTTTAATCGCATTTCAGGGCTTATTATTGGTAGAAATACGAATAACAATGCACTATCTATGTGATGCCAAAATGTATGCAGTTTCATTGCGGAGGCCTTCTCCCTCGGTGGTCACGGCTCAGACCTTATCTTTAGAAGGCGTTGGCCTGGCGTGCCACTGCGGAAGCGAAGCTGACAACAATTATTGTTCACTCTGCTTTGTTTACCCAAGGAGATTTTTAGATTTCAATTCAGATCGTATTCCAAGCAAGAAAAAATATTCTCCAGTGATCTTTATAGATCATATAATAATTATATTTATAACTGTGTATTCCGTGGAATTTGATTAGATAATTAGCATGATCTATTTGTGACGTATATTTCTAAAGTAAATGAAATGATGCTCAAATGTAGAATACACTACAAAGCATTTTTTGTTCTGTGAGTAAGCCTAATCTAATGGTCAGATCATCAATGCGTTTATGGTTATACCAATTCTTTTTTGTTTATAACTCGACAGAAATAGATACGCCGGTGCATTAGTTTCCGTTGTCTGCGCAATTTCAACGGAAACGGTTCAGATCCTCAAACCTAAATTTCATAGAACATCAGAAACAACAACCCTTTTGCAGTTGCATACAGGTTGATGCAAAAATATTCAGGACAGTACTGCTGAATACCCTATCCTCTCGCTTCAGGGGCCGCTTCATAAAGTGATAATAGGGAAACTATATTTTGTTAACCCATTTAAGCCGAAATTGTTAAAAATGGAAATCGAGACTTCATATCTTAAATTTTTATTCTGAAGCAAGTAAAAATATAAAAAATAATTTACAAAGACAAAAAATTACAAGAATATAATTAAAAAGGGACTTAAAACTAATAAAATTTAAAAGATTATTAAATAAAATTTTTTTTAACAGTCCAAGAAATCTCAAGTCCATTGTCGTGGAAAATTTCACACCTCGTAGAAGCGGACTTCATTGTTGACTCGGCACTTGTTTAAAAGGTGACAATATGAAACGATAACGATGAAATATTTGAATTTTGAAGGTCTTGAAGAATTTGAATTTTGAAATTAAGGTTTGAAAAGTCCGAAAAGTTCACAATAAAAATTTCGATGAAATGAAAATGTAGTCCAATAAATAGTCAATTATTTCATGATACTTAAAAATTAAACATGCTCCATGAAAACTTAAAAATAAAAATAAAAATTAAATTAATTTTTATTTTTAATTTTTACTTTTAATTCACTTAACAAGAAAACTAAGTAGTGACGTCAGTTCCTGTCCCGTTGCCTAGCGATTCCAAACTTACATTTTATTTAAAATTATATGCTGTTGTCCATAGATGTCATTTTTTATGTCTTTGTAAATGCATGTCTGTATTTACATGCTGCAGAATATTCATTTAAAATATGAAGTCTCAATTCCCAATTTTACCAATTTTGGCGTAAATGGGTTAACAAAATAAATTTTCCCAATTATCATTTTGAGAAGCGGCCCCTGAAGCGACAGGATAGGCTACTCAGCAGTACTGCCCTTTATATTTTTGCAAAACCCTGTACAAGATGATGAAGGGCGTCTGTGCCCGCTCCACAGGAAATGTAAATGTGGTAGATCCCAGAAGATATAATTTGCCAACTGTCAATGAGGTAGCAAAAGTGTTTGAAGCCGACGATGGAGAACCAATCACCATTTCAGCGAGATTTATGCAACTACCCAATTACTTACCCGTTGCTGTTTTCTCATCGAGAAGAAGGCTGAAAGATGAAATTCAGGAGCACTAAAGGGACGAAAGTCAGCATGTTAGCCGTCTACTGCTACAAACTGTACAAAAGGCCAGGACTGTTTAATCCAGTTTTGCACGCGGGGAAACTTACTCAGCAGTATATTGTGGACGCGTATTATAAGTTGAAAGAAACCATCTACACTGATGAAAAAAAATCAGAAGGCTTTGAGAGTGGAGGCTACACTTGACTTGATGGATTTCGTTCATAATCAGGCTAATAAATTTAATATGAAAGTGCAAGAAAGGTCTGTGTTCTACCTAAGTCATTTATCGAAGCAAACGCGCATTGCTGAAAAACTACCAGATCTCTTCATGGAAACCAGATCTCTTCATCACATTTACATGTAATCCAGATTACTGAAATAACGGAACAGCTGGCTCCGTACGAAACTTCGATGCATAGAACCGCATCTTCTTCGTTGTTCAAAGGTGTCCGCAAAAATCTACACACAAACATCAGGATTTTGGCACTTTCTAGCGATAAAATTTAGCATTATTCAGTCGCATCATACCCTACATTTGGTCATTCACACCGCGACAAATAAAAAAAAATCAGGAAGTACATGTTTTTTATACTTGATTGAAAAATCAGGTAATCTTTATTCAATTTTGACATTTTTCATAACTTTACAGCATAAGTGATTAAAGCAGCGTTAAATTTTGTCCCGCTAGGCGGTACTGAATCCTGATGTTAGCGTCTAGATTTTTGCGAACACAGTTTGAAGGTCGATGGGCAGGCCTTCTCTTTATCATTGTAGGCTATCGTTGTTGTTAATGTTTATATTTGCATTTCTCATTGCTGCACTAATGAGAGGAGTACTAAATAACAAGAAATTAATCCCCCCGGAGACGGTATAAGAAAGTAGCGGAAGCCCCAAGGTTCAAATACCATGAAGATCTTTTGGTCCACTCTAACTCTAACCCCCGTAACTCCGACCCCAGTAAGCCAATCAAAACCAACCTAAATAGCGAAGTAGGACATGCCTATGGTAAGGTAGGTTCCTAGTTTTAACTTTCTACGTCAATAAATGTAGACACAAAGGGACGGACGGACAGACGGACATTTTGAAACCAACAAGTGCTCCGCTGTTTAATTATCTTTTGTTTAAATATGGCTAAGAAGAAATTCTACAATAATTGGCATGTGATAAAACAGAGTCGGAACACCCAAACTAAAGTTTAACCAAAATAGCTTTATTGGCACGATGGAAGATAAAAATAATTACACACAGCAATTAAATAGATGGAAAAATCTGGAATGCAACTGAATAACGCAAGATATTGAATAAATCTAAGGAGCTAACTAGTTCTTTATAATAGATAAACTTAAATGCTGAAGAAAATGCTTAAATAGACTATACTGAGCTTGAATGTTTATAAACTGACTGCCAAACACTTTTTTCAAATGACGGCATTGTTAGTCTCCATTACCAAAAAAGCGTTCAACACATGATTGCATTCTGGTTAAGACGGCATACAGTTCATCATAAGGAAATTTCCCAAGTATAAAAGGTGTTTTTCGGGGAGGTAAAATTCACTGGTCTCCTTACTTACTTACTTACTTTTCAAACCCGCTTATCCGTTAGGGTCGCGGGGGCAGCAGCCCTATGGAGGATCTCCAGCGATCGCGATCTTCCGCCATCAGGCGCATGTCCTCCCTGGTAATATCCAAGCGACTCGAACCCAGACTCTCCAGGTAGTCTAGCCACCTGGTTCTAGGCCGACCCCTTGGTCTCTTACCCACCGGCTTGGAAAATAACAACTGCCTAGGAAGACTAGTTTGCGGCATCCGAATCACGTGGCCATACCAGCGCAACTGAGACCTCTCAATGCGGAGAAGCAGCGGCTCAACACCTAAAGATTCCCTTATTGTATTGCTGTACACTCTATCTAGTAGGGTAACACCTGCAACACCTCTCAGAAATCTCATTTCGGCCGCTTGTACCCGCGATCGCACTCTTTCGGTCATTACCCAAGCCTCATGACCATAGGTGAGAATGGGGACAAAGGTGGATTTGAAGACGGAGAGCTTAGCTTTGTTACTCAGCTCGCGTTTCGTTACCACGGATCGCCACAGTTCACGTCTGACACAGCTTGCTGCACCGATCCGAGCATCCAATTCTTTCTCCTGCCGTCCATCACTCGTGAATGCAATCCCGAGATACTTGAATTTCTCCACCTGTCTCAATGAGGCTCCACTAACATGGAGAGCGCACTGAGCAGGCTGTCTTGAAAGGACCAGAACCTCGGTTTTAGCCACACTGATCTTCATCCCAGCTTCTTCACATTTGGCTGCAAGCCGGTCTAGTGCATGCTGAAGGTTCGTGCGAGAAGACCCAAGGAGGACAAGGTCGTCAGCAAAGAGCAACCTCTCCACCAGGCAGTCGCCCACACAAACACGCTCATCGCCTCGGCTGCCCCTGTCTATCCAGTCCATAAAGATAATGAACAAGATGGGCGACAGTACGCACCCTTGGCGGAGTCCAACACCCACGGTGAACGGTCTTGACTTAATGCCATTTATCCGGACACACATCTCAGAGCTTTCCTACAGAGACATGATAGCAACCAGTAATTGCCCATCCACTCCATACTCTTGCAACACTTGCCAGAGCTTCTCCCGAGGAACTCTGTCATATGCTTTTTCGAGGTCCACAAAGCAAGCGTAGACCTCTTTTGCATACTCCCAGGATTTCTCAAAGATTTGCCTTAGAGCAAAGATGTGATCCGTCGTGCTTCGGCCAGGTCGGAAACCACACTGCTCCCCTGACAGTTTGGAGTCGACTATTTCCCGACTTCTCTTCTCCAGACACTTAGCGTACACTTTCCCAGGAATGCTGAGCAAAGAGATGCCTCGATAGTTGTTGCAATCTCTCTGGTCTCCCTTTTTGAAGATAGGGATCACAATTCCTGTCTGCCATTGCTTAGGGGCCTGTCCAGATATCCAAGCAACCTGACACACTCGAGTCAGCCACAGGATACCATCCTGATTTAAGGCCTTTAACATCTCGGACCGGATTTCATCATCACCTGCAGCTTTGCCAGTCTTCAGGGACTTAATTGCCCATCTGACTTCTGTTTCAGTGATACTACCGTGACTATTCTCCGCTCCAAGGTGCATCTCGTATGTCTCAGTTGTTGTCGTCACTGGTCTCCAATCTCTTTAATTCGTCTTCGTTAATTTGTAGCCATTTGGCAGGTAGAAAAATAAACGAACCTGTCATGCGTCCTCTGCCTCTCGTATAAGACCATAGTCGGATAGTTCAAGGTTTTCTCAACAATTGCTCCACTGGTACTAGTGAAATAAGTGATAGCGATCACAATACCCGATACAAGTGGTTGCAAAGAAAGAAAGAAAGAAAGAAAGAAAGAAAGAAAGATAGAAAGAAATGCACAGCATATTATCCTTAGAATTTACAATGAAAAACATACATTTAACAATTAAATTAAAAGGTTACTTTTACTGGTAAACAAAATACCAACTTCAAAGTTCTGCAATTTCATTACTAACTCTTCTAAGAGTCGCAAACGCACGGTCACGTGGCATAATTGCTGGTTATGGCAATTATTTTAGTCCTTCATTACTTGGTTATGTCATTCCTTATACGTTCCCATTAAAATACAAAGCAATTCCAATTTACTTCGTAGATAACAATACAGTGATCGTGCAACGCGATTATCCACAAATGTATTCGACAAATGTATTCTAGTAATCGGCCAACCAAATCTAACCTACACTATCTACCCAAACGTAAACGGACACTTTCGATTTTAGACGTTTTGTCGAATATCTAGAAAAATATTTGACGAATTATCCTGAAACTTCAGGGTGTAAGGAGCATGTTAAACCTCACATATAGGGTGAGGCATTTATCTTGAGACAATTGAATATCTTGGAAACTAAGCATTGTACGAAAAAATATCCTAAATCAAAAGTGAATTATTTCGCGGGGGAAATTCATTAGTTAATAAAGTACCCCCTCCCCTTCTGAGGAAGGCTAGAAGGAGGGGTAACTTTGAAATATTAAATAGGAACCCCTATTAAAAATAGGATTCGAGAAATGTTTTACTTTTGGTGTTTTTCAATTGATCCAACCGTTTAGGAGATAAGAGGCCCTGAAAGTGTGCCCAATTTTATCGATGAAGAGAAAGCGATAGAAAGTGGGTCTTACAAACATTCCTATTCTAATTTTTAATGGTCTTTAGGAATCCAAAGTCAGAATTTCAAAAATTGAAAATTTTTTAGTGCACAAGTAAACTTTTGGGGGCAGCAGTCCTATAGCGACAGAGCCTATGCGTGTGTATTAAAAAATATTGGATTTTTAAAATTCTGACTTCGGATACTTAAAGAACATTAAAAAGTAGAATAGGAATGTCTGTAAGACCCACTCTCTATCTCTTTGTCTTCATCGATAAAATTGGCTTCAAAACTTTAAAAGTTCCACATTTTCAGGGCCTCTATCTCCTAAACGGTTGGATCAATTGAAAAAACAAAAAGAATAAATCATTTCTCGAATATTGTGTACAATCTGAATATACCACTAACGAGAATGATTTTACCGCCAAAGCGGATAAAGGGAGCACATTTTCCTGTTATAACATCGTACATGGATATATAGAATTAACCATCATTTTAAAACACTTTAGAGAAAATAAATAAATATGAAAACTAAATTGTAAATTACTATTTAAGTAAGCAAACGTATAGAGAGAATTTAAACGAATAAACTTGAAGAACTGAAAGGTAAATGGAGAGTGAAGTTATTCCTCATACATTTAATAAAATAAAAGTTCTTTAATTTGTAAGAATTCCCACATAATGTTAAACGAAGTGAGCCTAAATTGCTGGAGCATTATGTGTACGCATATATTATTGTTTCATATTAAATTACTAAAATGTTTCTAGGTTATCATTTACTATTGAAGGAAGCAATTAACAATTAATTAGCAATATGTATAACAGTAATGTGTTTTAGATACCATTAAGCATAACAGCATTATGCTCTTGATATAAATAAGCCATGGATAACAATAGACCTAACAACTCGTAAGGAGTTGGTTGAAATATTACATGCCATATCTTAGCATTGAAAGTTCCAATGGTACCATATGGTATCATATGGCACAATTAAGGCACGTGCTACTAAACCAATAACCATTATCATTATTTACTCATTATATTCACTCATGACATTTTGTTACAAATTTTTTGATATATTACATACCATGTTTTAGGATTGAAAGTTCCAATGGTACCATCTGGTATCATATGGCACCATTAGGGCACGTGCTACTAAACCAATAACCATTATCATCATTTTCTCGTTATATTCATTCATTACATTTTGTTATGAATTGTTTGATATATTACATGACATATATTAGCATTGAAAGTTCCAATGGTACCGTATTGTATCATATGCAACCATTAGGGCACGTGCTACTAAACCAATAAAACCATTATTATTATTTACACGTTATAATCACTCAGCAAACGAGTTGTTTGATATATTACATGCCGTATCTTAGCATTGAAAGTTTCAATGGTACCACACGGTATCATATGGCACCTTTAAGGCACGTGCTACTTTAAACCAATAACCGTTATTATTGTTTACGCGTTATAGAAGAGGCAAGGCAAGCAGGTGGACAGCCTTTCAAATTTGTTTTCAGGATTATAAGCATTCTTGGAAGAAATAGATACATACAAATAAGCTTAGATGCCTTTGAGAATCATTCCGTTTTATATTGGTTTGCCTTAAAAATTCATTACATTTTTTCTGGAACTCAATGACGGTCATCCATGCCACCACCTTCCCCATAACCAAGTTTTTAGTCAGGTCGCCGACAAATGCCCTCAATTTCAAGCAAAGACTATCGCGGGTCTATGCATCGAAGCCTCGTACGGAGACAGCTATTACGTTATTTAAATAATCTGGATTACATGTAAATGTAATGAAGAGATCTGGTTTTCCCAACTCGGTTACTATAGCCATTGCATCCTGGTAGTTTTTCAGCAATGCGCGTTTGCTTCGGTAAATGACTTAGGTAGAACACAAACCTTTCTTGCACTTTCATATTAAAGTTATTAGCCTGATTATGAACGAAATCTATCAAGTCAAGTGTAGCCTCCACTCTCAAAGGCCTCTGATTTTCTTTCATCCAGTGTAGGTAGTCTTCTGCAACTTATAAAACGCATCCACAATATACTGCTGAGTAAGTTTCCTCGCGTGCAAAAACTGGATTAAACAGTCCTGGCCTTTTGTACAGTTTGTCGGAGTAGAAGGCTAACATGCTGACTTTCGTCCCTTCAGTGCTCCTGAATTTCATCTTCCAGCCTTCTTCTGTATGAGAAAACAGCAACGGGTAAGTCATTGCATCGCAGTTCCTACTCAAAGTTCATGTGTGTTGTCTGTTGTTCCTCGTGCTTGGGTAGCTGCATAAATCTCGTTGAAATAGTGGTTGGTTCTCCATCGTCGGCTTCAAACACTTTTGCTACCTCATTGACAGTTGGCAAATTATATCTTCTGGCATCTATAATATTTACATTTACAGACATGCATTTACAAAGACATAAAAAAATTATATCTATAGAAAACAACATATAATTTTAAATAAAATGTAAATTTTGAATCGCTAGGCAACGGGACAGGAAATGATGTCACTACTTAGTTTTCTTTTTAAGTGAATTAAAAGTAAAAATTAAAAATAAAAACTAATTTTAATTTTTATTTTTAAGTTTTTATGGAGCATGTTTAATTTTTTGTTTCATGAAAGAATTGACTATTTATTGGACTACATTTTCATTTCATCGAAATTTTTATTGTTAAATTTTCGGACTTATCAAACCTTAATTTCAAAATTCAAATTCTTCAAGACCTTGAAAATTCAAAATATTTCATCGTTGTCATCGTTATCGTTTAAAATTGTCACCTTTTAAACAAGTGCCGAGTCAACAATGAAGTCCGTTATTACGAGGTGTGAAAAGTATTGCCACGACAATGGACTTGGGATTACTTAGACTGTTACAATTTTTTAATTTAATAGTCTTTTAAATTTTATTAGTTTTAAGTCCCTATTTAATTATTTTCTTGCAATTTTTTGTCTTTGTAAATTATTTTATATATTTTTACTTGCAACAGAATAAAAATTTAAGATATGAAGTCTCAATTTCTATTTTTAACAATTTCAGCTTAAATGGGTTAACATAATTAAAATTTCCCTATTATCACTTTATGAAGCGGCCCCTGAAGCGAGAAGAGAGGCTACCCATCAGTACTGTCCTGTATAAATTTGCATCACTTTGTACGCAGGTGCAAAAGGATTGTTTTTTCTGATGTTTCTATGAAATTGCGTACGCAACGGAAACTATTGCACCGTCATATCTATTTATGTCGATTTATAAACAAAAAAGAATTGGTATAACCAAAAAGGCATTGACGATATGACCATTAGATTAAGTTTACTTTATTCTTACTCACAGAACAAAAATGCTTTGTAGTGTACTCTTTATTTGAGCAACATTTCATTCACTTTAGAAATATACGTCAATGTTTACTTACATATAGATCATGCTAATTATGTAACAAAATTCCACAGAATACACATTAATAGACATAATTATTATATGATCCATAAAGATCACTGGAGGATATATTTCCTTGCTTGGAATACGATCTGAATTGAAATCTAAAAACCTCCGTGAGTAAACAAAGCAGAGTAAACAATAATTGTTGTCAGCTTCGCTTCTGCAGTGGCACGCCGGGCATGCTAACAAAGCAGAGTGAACAATTGTTGTCAGTTCCGACTCGTGTACCACTTCAGACTTTTGATAAAGAAAGATTCATTCATGGCACGTTGTTACGAGTTGTTTGATATATTACCTGCCATATCTTAGCACTGAAAGTTCCAATGGTACCTCACGGTATAATATGGCACCTTTAGGGCACGTGCCACTAAACCAATAAGTATTATCATTATATACTCGTTATATTCACTCATTACTTATTGTTACGAGTTGTTTGATATATTACATGCTATATTTTAGCATTGAAAGCTCCAATGGTACCAATTGGTATCATATGGAACCATTAGGGCAATTGCTACTAAACCAGTAACCGTTATCATTGTTTACGCGTTACATTCACTCATGGCTCGTTGTTATGCGTTGTTTGATATATTACTTGCCATATCTTAGCATTGATTGTTCCAATGGTACCATATGGTATCATATGGCATAATAAGGGTACGTGCTACTAAACCAATAACCTTTATCATTATTTACTCGTTACATTCACTCATTATATGTTGTTACGCATTGTTTGATATACTACATTGCATATCTTAGCATTGAAAGTTCTAATGGTACCACATTGTTTCATATGGAACCAATAGGGCACGTGCTACTAAACAGTAACCATTATCATTACTTACTCGTTCTATTTACTCATTAAATGTTGCTACGAATTGTAAGGTATATTACCATCCATATCTTAGCATTGAAACTTCCAATGTTACCATATGGCATCATATGGCACAATTATTGCACGTGGTAATAAATTATCAATTGCACAACAACCATTATCAATATTTACTCGTTATATTCACTCATTACATGTTGTTACGAGTTGATTGATATGTTACATGCCATATTTTAGCATTGAAAGTTCCAGTGGTACCACACGGTAGCATATGGCATTATTAAGGAACGTGCTACTCAACCAGTAGCCATTATCATTATATATTCGTTATATTCACTGATTACATGTTGTTACAAGTTGTTTCATATATTACATGCTATATCTTAGCATTTAAAGTCCCAATGATACCACATGGCCTCATATTACACCATTAGGGCACGTACTACTAAACCAATAACCTTTATCATCATTTTCTCGTTATATTCATTCATTACAAGTTGTTATGAATTGTTTGATATATTACATGACATATATTAGCATTGAAAGTTCCAATGGTACCGTATTGTATCATATGCAACCATTAGGGCACGTTCTACTAAACCAACAACCATTATCATTATTTGCTCGTTATATTCACTCATGGCACGTTGTTATGAGTTGTTTGATATATTACATGCTATAGTTTAGCATTGAAAGTTCCAATAATACCACATGTTTTCATATGGCTCCATTAGGGCACGAGCTACAAAAGCAATAACTATTATCATCATTTACTTGTAATATTCACTCATTACACTGTTATTATGAGTTGTTTGATATATTACGTGCCAAATCTTTGCATTGACAGTTCCAACGGTACCTCTCGATATCATATGGCACTATTAAGGCACGTGCTCATAACCAGTTACAAATGAGCATTTGGTAAGTTCAAATGGTAACATATGGTAACATAAGGAACCATTAGGGCACGTGCTACTAAACTAATAACCATTATCGTTATTTACTCGCTGTATTCACCCATTACATGTTGTTACGAGTTGTTAGATATATTACATGCTATATTTTAGCATTGAAAGTTCCAATGGTACAGTATTATATCATATGGCACACTTAGAGAACGTGATACTAAACCAATAACCATTATCATTATTTACTCCTTATATTCACTCATGGCACGTTGTTACGAGTTGTTTGACATATTAAATGCATTATCATAGCATTGAAAAGTCCAATGGTACCACATGGTTTCATATGGCACCGTTAGAGCACGTGCTACTGAACCAATAAATATCATTTACTCGGTATATTCAATCCTGACCTGGTATTATGAGTTGTTTGATATATTTCATGCCATACAATAGCATTGAAAGCTCCAATGGTACCATGTGGTATCATATGGAACCATTAAGGCAATTGCTACTGAATCAATAACCATTATCATTATTTACTCGTTATATTTGTTCATTACATGTTTTTACGAGTTGTTTGATATATTACATGGCATATCTTAGCATTGAAAGTTCTAATGGTACTATATTGTATCATATGGCACAATTAGGGCACCTGCTATTAAACCAATTACCACTATCATTATTTACTCGTTATATTCATTCATGGCAAGTTGTTACGAGTTGTTTGATATATTAAATGCTATATCTTAGCATTGAGAGTTCCAATGGTACCACACGGTATCATACGGCACTATTAAGAAAGGTGCTACTAAACCAGGAACCGTTATCATGGTTTACGCGTTACATTCATTCATAGCACGTCGTTACGAGTTTGATAAATTACATGCATTATCATAGCATTGAAAGTTCCAACAGGTTTCAATGGTACCACATGGTTTCATGTGGCAGAATTAGTGCACGTGCTAATAAACCAATAACCATTATCATTATTTACTCGTTATATATACACATGGCACGTTGTTATGAGATGTTTGATATATTACATGCTATATTGTAGCACTGAAATCTCCAATGGTACAGTATGGTATCATATGGCACACATAGAGCACGTGCTACTAAAGCAATAACCATTATCATTATTTACGCCTGATATTCATTCATGGCACGTTGTTACGAGTTGACTGATATATTACATGCCATATCTTAGCATTGAAAGTTCCAATGGTACCTCACGGTATAATATGGCACCTTTAGGGCACGTGCCACTAAACCAATAACTATTATCATTATATACTCGTTATATTCACTCATTACATATTGTTACGAGTTGTTTGATATATTACATGCTATATTTTAGTATTGAAAGCTCCAATGGTACCATTTGGTATCATATGGAACCATTAGGGCAATTGCTACTAAACCAGTAACCGTTATCATTGTTTACGCGTTACATTCACTCATGGCTCGTTGTTATGCGTTGTTTGATATATTACTTGCCTTATCTTAGCATTGATTGTTCCAATGGTAACATATGAGAACAAATGGAACCATTAGGGCACGTGCTACTAAACCAATAACCAATATTAATATATACTCGTTATATTCACTCATTACATGTTGTTGTTTGATATATTACATGCTATATCTTAGCACTGAAAGTTCCAATGGTACCTCACGGTATCATATGGCACTATTAAAGGGCAACTCTACGCAAAAATTTGATTATAATTTTTTTACAGAATTAAATCAATTTTTTATGTAAATAAAACACGATTCCGTTGAAATTTTTAATTTTGGTCCATAATTTCTATATGAAAAATGCTTTGAAAAGCGAAAAATAGCGCGTTTGCATTCCCCTCACGCCGGCCATTATTTTTCCGGAAGTGACGTAGTGCGAGGTTAGGTGCTGGGGTCGATTTAATGTTTTAATGCTAATCCCAGTTGTTTGTAAGCTTTCACAGCGTGATTTTATAAAGTAAAAAAAAAAAACTAGAAAGAGTTTCCAAATTTGAATCTCCTTTTTGAATGAAAATAAAATAAAATTAAAATAAAATAAATAAATGAAAGGCACCTATGTAAGTTCTAATGAAGGAGGGGATTAAAAAAGGTGATTCAAATGTTATTGAAATATTATCAAACCACTCCTTTTATTATATAATAAATATTTTGGTCATTTTAATTCATTTAATGTACTCTATGTAAATGGATATTTATTAAAATGTGTGTAGCTTTTAAAGCGAAGTCACGAATAGATGATTTTCAAAAATGAGACGTCACATGAATGACACTAAATGAATTTTGAAACTTTTTTTAGTATTTTTATTAAAAAATCACACAATGGAAGCTTTCAAACAATTAATGCTAATTATTTCTCTAATTCACTGTGTTGACATGGATTTTATCACCATGCCCCAGCATTAAAAATTAGCTCTCTCTCCTCTAACATCTCCTAATATTTTCTCACTGAGTAGATATTTACGACCGATCTTCCTAAAATTTGTAAATCGCATATTCGTCATGCCTCATTCTTATTTAGTATTTGGCTATAAGAACAGAGGTAGTGATAATAATTTATCATTTTTTCAATTGCCTAAGCAAGAATTAGGAAGAAATGGCTAATTTTTGATCGAAGAGATAACTGGCTTCCGACCGCGAACTAGTCGACTCTGCTCCGCCCACTTTGAAAAGTTTTGTTTTGTTATTGATCCTGTCGTATTAATGTACGTAGGTATTAATTAAGCTCACTATCTATTTGCGCAAGGCTATGTAACTAAAGGGGTATCCGGATAAAACGCAGCTGGGCCAATTGCAACTACACGTTTTGAAGTGTTCAGATGGTCACATTCGATTGAAAATGATGAGAAACGTAAGAACATGGGCTCGTTTTCATTTCTAAATACTACATCCGAGAAATTCAATTTTTCAAACAATAGACGAACTCAGAGCTCTTGCTACTTCGTCAAGGGGAATTATTTTGTTCATTGAAGCATTTCATGGAAGTGAACCAGAAACAGAGAGGGGAGGGGGGGGGGGGGGGGCCATGTGATATGATTTGAAGCCCCCTTCTTGGTTAAAATTCACAAATAGAAAAGGGGAGGGGGGAAGAGTTATTGGCTATTCATTGCTTTTAATGTTTGACTAAGACCCCATTAAAATTATATTAGGTAATCTAGTTAAATAAGTAAATGGTGCCAACAGTAGCAAATTTTTGTTTAATGTTTGAAGCTAATACATTTGTCATTTAAACTGGCTGAAATAGTTTATATTTAGTGATGATCGTAAATTAAAATATATCAGTGTAACAAAATACATTTGATAACCTGAAATTTAGTTCGATTTTCCATAAATTTTAGTTATGAATCAAATAAACAAAGAAAATTGCTTGAGAGAATTTTAACTAGTTTGAATAAAATTATACAGTATTTGAAACCACAATGTTCTTGTGAAGGAAAGATTTTTCGAATGGCTGTCACAACGCAACGGGGAAGAACTTTTCTTTTATTTCTTCCCAGGTGCACCCAAATCTAATGGACAAATTAGTTTGTTGGTATATCGTAATCCACGCAGATTTTTGAAAAGACGGAATTTTCGGTGATGCACTCCGAACCACTGGGCATATGCCGATCGATATCGGCTTAATCACGACAGCATACTTTCGCACTTGTGATGTCGGCATATCTTCACATATTGTGTACTGATACCTAATTTAAAAATAATTAATATCATGAAATTGGTCACATTTAAATAACATACGTATTAATAGTAACATATGTATCTTGACAATTTGTTGCGCGTGATACATTTTCCGTCGATTCGGCGACACTGTATTCCTCTTCTAATGGCGGGTGATCGCGGTTCTAAACTACATGGTTGTTCCAATTAATTATATAGATAGTTGTTAAAATAAGCCTCCATATCTTCGTATGTCTTAAAACTAATATCTGAATCGCTGCTTTCATGTCCAAACATTGTGAAAATTGTAGTGAACGCAGTACTGAGTGAATGTAGATCTATAGTGAATGTTAAAGCTTCACTGCAAAGCTTGATGAGAGCAATCCTCGCACTACGTCACGCCTCCACCCAAGATGGATGCCCCCGATTTCAAATCGCACTCGGATTTTCGTTTTTCACACATTTAGGATTCGAATTTTAGAAAATTAGATATGCTATGATGTTATTAATAGGTTAGTCTTTCGATTTGAGTAAAGTTGTATGTGACCGTAGAGTTGTCCTATAAGACATGTGATACTAAACCAGGAACACTTATCACGATTTACGCGTTACATTCACTCATGGCACGTTGTTTATGCGTTGTTTGATATATTACATGCATTATCATAGCATTGAAAGTTCCAATGGTAATATATGGTAACAAATGGAACCATTAGGGCAGGTGCTACTAAACCAATAACCATTATCATTATTTACTCGTTATATTTGCTCATTACATGTTTTTACGAGTTGTTTGATATACTACATTGCATATCTTAGCATTGAAAGTTGGAATGGTACTATATTGTATTATATAGCACGATTTTGGCACTTGCTATTAAATCAATAAACATTATCATTATTTGTTCGTTATATTAACTCATGGCACGTACTTACGAGTTGTTTGATTATGGTAACATATGTTATGATTAGGTTCCAATGGTAACATATGATAACAAATGGAACCATTAGGGCACCTGCTACTATACCAATAACCATTATTATTATATACTTGTTATATTCACTCATTACATGCTGTTACGAGTTGTTTGATATACAGGGTGGTCATAAATTATTAAGCACATTTTGACAGTGAATATTTTATTAACCAAGAAATGTACACACTTCTTGTGAACATCATTGAAAAGTACAACTCAAACAGTTTGTCAGGTGTCACTATCACCACCAGGCGGCAGCACTGTTTGGCGTAGGAACACAAAACGCGAAAATGGCGACCGTGAGGCAGAAAACAATGTGCGTTCTTTGGTTTCATGAGCAGAAATCCGTGATAGCAGTTCAACGGCAATTCCGCTTGGAATATGGACAACCTGCTCCTGGAAAGGATTCCATAAAGCGGTGGTATCAGCAGTTTAAGGACACTGGAAGCGTAGCCCACAAGAAAGGTGCTGGTAGGCCTACCGTCAGTGAGGAAGTCATGTTAGAGACAGTCCAAAGGTCAATGTGTGGTGCGCGTTGACTGTCAATGAAATGATTGGACCATTCTTCTTCACAGAGCAGTCGGTGAATAGCATCACGTACCTTGACATGCTGCAATGTTATGCTATACCGCAGCTTGAACAACGACAACCAGATGTTATTTTTCAACAGGATGGTGCACCGCCACACTGGGGAACGATTGTGCGGCGATACCTGGATGAACAATTTCCTGGTCGTTGGATTGGCCGCGGGAGGCCGATTTCATGGCCTCCGCGATCTCCTGACATCACACCACTCGATTTTTTCTTGTGGGGATATGTAAAGGACCGCGTGTACTCCAGCAAAGTGCGTGATCTTGATGAATTGAAGGAAAGGATTGAGACCGTCATTGCAACAGTGACACCTGAAATGCTGCGGAATACATGGCGTGAAATCGAATATCGAATGGATATTCTGCGAGTCACTGCAGGAGCACACGTGGAAGTGCTGTAACTTCGGAATATTACGGAAAAAAACTGTTTGAGTTGTACTTTTCAATGATGTTCACAAGAAGTGTGTACATTTCTTGGTTAATAAAATATTCACTGTCAAAATGTGCTTAATAATTTATGACCACCCTGTATTATATGCTATATCTTAAGACTGAAAGTTTCAATGGTACCACAGGGTTTCAAATGGCACCTTTAGGGCACGTGCTACTAAACCAATAACTATTATCATTATATACTCGTTATATTCACTCCTTACATGTTGTTACAAATTGTTTTATATATAAAAGCTATATCATAGCATTGAGAGTTCCAATGGTACCACACGGTATCGTATGGAAGTATTAAGGCACGTACCACTAAACCAGGAACACTTATCATGGTCTACGCGTTACATTAACTCATGGCATGTCGTTACGAGTTGTCTGATATATTACTTGCCATATTATAGCATTGAAAGCTCCAATGGAACCATTCGGGCAATTGCTACTAAACCAATAACCATTATCATTATTTACTCGGTATATTCATTCATGGCACGTTGTTCCGAGTTGATTAATATATTATATGCCAAATTTAATATAGAAATTTCCAATGGTACTATATAGTACAGGGTGATTCAGTCAATTTCTGACCATTTCAATCGAGTGACGTGCATTAGGGATAAACAATTGAAGGAATAAGAGCGCCATATCGAATTTCTAAATAGTTGGAGTTTGTATTGTTGCAACGACGCTGCATGAAAATCGTATTGTTTAAAAATGGCGGCCGCTTTATCAACAGAGCAGAAATGCAAGGTTGTCGAATTGTGTTTCGAGACAAAATCACCTGTAACTTGAAAAGAAAGTTCCGGAAGTAGTATGTGTGACGAGACGCACCAGGTAAGCAAGCAATCATGGATTTGGTCAAACAATTTCGTGCTACTGGATGTGTTAAAAGTAAAAAAAAAGGCGGGAGTGAAGCTCGTGTTCGAACAGCCGAAGTTGTCGAAAATGTTTGCACATGGTTGTTCGATTTCCCTACCAAAAAATCTGTTCGCCTGCGAGTCCTGACCTAAACCCATGTGATTTTTATCTCTAGCGGTTCCTTAAAGACTGTGTATTCACTACAGCTCCAAGAATTCTAAACCAGCAGCGACAAAGCATCGTCGACTGCTGCACCCTTGTGGATGCAGAAATCCTGGATAGAGTTATGAACAAGTTCACCATACGGCTGCGAGCAGTTCAAAACGTACGTGGTGGCCACGTTGATCATATCATCAAGAATTTTCCACGGGACTAAAAACTCCGAACTGCCTAAAATATCATACTGAAGTGCTAAGATTGTACACATTAATGGGTTAATACACCATAGTACTGAATTGGTCCATAGTACTCATTATATTCACTCATTACATGTTGTTACGAATGGAATGATATATTACATGCTATATTTTAGAATTGAAATTTCCAATGTTACCATATTGTATCATATGGCACCATTAGAGAACGTGCTACTAAACCAATAACCATTATCATTATTTACTCGTTATATTCACTCATTACATGTTGTATTGAGTTTTTTGATACATTACATGCCATATAGTAGCATTGAAAGTTCCAATGGTCCCTCAAGGTTTCATATGGCACCAGTAGGGCACGTGCTAATATAACAATAACCATTATAATTACTTGCTCGTTATATCCACTCATGACACATTGTTTAGGGTTGTTCATATATTTTACATGATATATTTTAGCATTTATAAATCTAATGGTACCATATGGTATCGGAGGGCACCATAAGGGTACGTGCTACTAAACCAATAACCATTATCATTATTAACTCGTTATATTTAGTCATGGTAAGTTGTTACGAATTGTTTGATATATTAAGAGCCACATTTTAGCATTGAAAGTTCCAATGGTACAATATGGCACCATTAGGGCACGTGCTACTAAACCAATAACCATTATCATTATTTACTCGCTATATTCAGTCATGGCACGGTTTCACGATATGTTTGATATACTACATGCCATATCTTAGCATTGATAGTTCCATTGGTAACATATGGCACTATTAGGGCATTTGCCACTAAACTAATAACCATTGTCATTATTTACTGGTTATATTTACTCATGGTACGTTGTTCCCAGTTGATTAATATATTACATGCAATATTTAGCATTGATATTTGCAATGGTACCATATGGTATAATATGGCACCATTAAGGCACGTGCTATTAAATCAATAACCATTATCATTGTTTACTCGTTATATTCACTCACTACATGTTGTTATGAGTTTTTTGATATATTACATGCCATATGGTAGCATTGAAAGTTCTGTATGTACTACACGGTATATTAAGTAACAATTGGAGCACGTGCTACTAAACCAATAACCATTACCATTATTTACTCGTTATATTCACTCATGGCACGTTGCTACGAGTTGAATGATATATTACATGCTATATTTTAGCAATGAAATTTCCAATGGTTCCATATGGTATCATATAGCACCATTATGGCACATACTACTAAACAATTAACCATTATCATTATTTACTCGTTAAATTCACTCATGGCACGTTGTTTCGATTGGATTAATATATAATATGCTATTTTTTAGCCTTGAAATTGACAATGAAACTATATGGTATTTTTTAGCATTTAAAAATCTAATGGTACCATATGGTATCGTAGGGCTCCATTAGGGTACGTGCTACTAAACCAATAACCATACTCATTATTTACTGGTTATATTCACTTATGACACGTTGTTACGAGTTGTGTGATATATTACATGGTATATTTTAAACAATAGTTAATAATTAAAAATACAAATAAATAAAAAATAAGGTGTAATAAACATAAATAATTAATCTAAATCAAAATAAAAAGCTGACGTTTCGGATAATTATAAAAGCAAAAAAGGATAATTCTCTAAAAGCAAATAGAATATTAGAGAATTATCCTGAAGTTTTCAGTTTTAATGCTATATTTTAGTACTAGCTGTTTACCCGGCGTTGCTCGGGCTGTTTTTATGAAATGTTG
>JAHWFO010029435.1:9994-39843 GCA_023313115.1 Rhysida immarginata
CACACACACACACACACACACACACACACACACACACACACACACACACGCGCGCGCACGCACGTACATACGTACCGAGGCTAAGCAGAAAGTCTTTCTCGTTGATTACGATACGTACGTACAGACGTCTTGCCGAAACACGTCAAAATGGATTCAGTGATGGTAAAAATGTAAATTTCCGTCGAAATCTTAAAACCGAAATTTTTCGCGATTACAATACTTCCTTCGTACAAGGAAGTAGAAAATCAAGTCTAAACTTTAGACTCTTTAGACTCTAAAGCAATATTCAAAATTCAAAAGTTAATATAAAATTTTAAAATCCAATATAACATAAAATTTTAAATTTAGCACATAATATTTTTACGAAGTATATAAGATACAAAAATAAAATGATATAAAATTTCCCAAACGTTTTTAAATCATGTCTTAAAATATCGCTGCACGGTTTCCTCAAAAATCCAATTTTTAACTTTTTATTTTGCAAAATTCTATAATTACAATTTTTTATTGTTAAAGGGATTAGATTGTAATATCGTACTAACATATAATCTATTTGTCTTTGATTGAAGTATATTTAACGAGAGATATTTCCCTTACTTTGTTTGTGTTCTCGTATCATACGGAGGGGTTTTTATTTAAAGGTTCCATATTTATTTCCTTCAGTGCATATTTACAGATTCTTAAAATATACAATTGATAATAGTTTAACTGACAATTTTGTACATTTTTAAAAAGATAATCTATCATTTACTGTTGCAATAATTTAAAAATATTATGTTTTGAAATTCGCACCCCAGATTGATGAACACTTTGTGTAGATATTTGGCCGTTAACTTTATTTGAAACACCCTGTACGTATTAGATAATATTTACTTAAAATAAGCAGTTAAACAAGAGCTGTATGAATAAATGTGCTGAATAAAAGAGCTTGATATTAAAATATAACTAGAATAATTTCTAAGTACAATATGAAGTTCATTTTTTCAGTTACTGATGATGGCCCTCTGCCGAAACATGTGAATAAATAACTTTCTATCCAGTATTACTTATAAGTATATTATTTATAATAATCCAGTAAAAAAAGACCATAATAAATTATGCTTATATTTATAAATTTTCCCTAACCTATGTAAAAGGTACCCCACAGCAATAAGTATGCATATGAAGACTACTGATATGACAATAAGAACGACCAAATCTGCAAAAAATTATAAAATAACATATTCATATTGAAAGAAGTCACATTTTATTTATTTCGAAAGAATTTTACTACGTAACAAATATTTTTAAAGGCATCCGATTAACAACGATTATACCAATTGATAGCAAACTTAAGATAATGTGATGATGGAAATTCCGGTTATGTTTCCTGGAATTTTATTTGTTTGTGAATAATTCACTAGAAATATAAAGCACACTTTTTCTCTTGAATTTGGTTCTTTTCCTGTTAACTTCCTCAGTAGTAAATAGTTAAGACTTTCAAATTGAAGCAGGATATTAAGAGTTAAAGATAACTGCACTTCATGAAAGCAGTTAAGGAAGAGTAACTTTTGAAAAGTGGCATGAAAACATGTTGTGATATTCTTGGAAATTTGTATTTTGTTCGTGAGCAAAGAAAAACCTAAAATTATTTGCATATAAAATGACTTTATAGAATAGCAATGGTAATAATAAAAGTACGAACCCAGTACTTACACATTGGTCCGTAATTTTGGGTTTCTTTCTTTGGTACTGAAATAAAAAAAAAAATCTGTGTATTTTTTTAAACAGTGTTAAAATAATAAAAATATTGTTATACGATATAAGTGATTATGCATGTGACTTGTGCCATTATCCAAGCAAAAATAGTTTGAAGTCATGTGATTAAATCATGCTTTTATTTAAGAAGAGTTTAGGTGAGTCTAATCACAGAACTTGATGAGCTTTGGGAAAATTAAGGAGCTAACTGACTTTGTAAAGAGACTTGTTGTTTGTGCTTATCTAGCTGAAAACATGGTTGAAACAACGAAGAAGCTCATTGAATTCTCGAAAGTTGCCAGAGTATTTAACCGGTGCAAAAATAATTTCACAGTATTTGTATAAAAGGGGTAACTGTAGCTCAAGGGCTCAAATCATGACGCGAGAAACAGGACATCCACTACACAATAATTAACCGTTGTTGTTCCCGAAACCATGTTCTCGTATCTGGCAAAACCATGCGTCGGGAATTGGAGCGAATTCAAATTAGTAGTCGCCTGCATAAACGAACCCTGGATTTCTGTAAAGTTCGAATTAAATAGTGTCTGGAACGTCATGACTGGAAACATGGACACTAAAAGAAGATTATGACATATCACCTTGTACATATGACATTCGGTGTAGTCTAACGAATCACCTTGTTTTTTATAGATGGTAGCAGAGGGTTTGGCGGGAGCCCATGAAACAATGGATCTACCATGCTATATAGGCTAAAGACAATTCAACTCTGTCATGGTATGAGATTTTTTGATCGTATGGTGCTGGTCCTCTGGTATTCATGATAGCTCGGGTGCGTTCAGGGATTACCTGAACACATTTACCAACCAAGTCCATTCTGCAATGTTACATTTTTATCCTGCATGTAAAGGATTCTTCATGGACGGCAATGCTACTTTCATCGCAGTTATATAGCGAGCACGAAGATTACTTTACTCTGATTGACTCATCTTACATTTAAAATTTGTTCAATAGATTAATAGCAGAAGAATGGAGCTATCATTGGTATTACATCTGTTCTTCTGTAATTCAGAACGTAGCTAATCATGGGCGTGTTGGCATTCACTATTTAGTTTAGTTTTAATTGTGGCAAGTTATTATTACAAATAACTGATACCATGGGGGGGGTGGGAGTTAGAGGAACCAAACTGTTTTATATGCTACAAAGATATAAAGGAATGGAATTCGATATGCAGATTCCTCAAGACAAAGTCTCCATTACTATAAAGTTTGGGCCAAATAGTTCCAGCGAGCACGGAACTATGGGGGTATGAGTCGCGTGGTCTTTAGAACCTTTAACGTTTTCAAATAGCAAGATATGGCATGTGATATATCATTTGATCGGAAATGGTGAGAAAGGAAAAAAGCTCTTTTACGTTTTTTAAATACTATGTTCGGGAAAATTTTTATCCAAAAAAATGTTTAAATAGTGCGAATAAATGAGGTAAAATAGGGCTTCCGCTACTCTCCTATGCGCTCACATAGAGCTCGAGAGAATTAATTTCTTGTTTCCTTTATAATTTCTTTTGAACAATGCCTAAAGCTTAGTTTCCATACATGCGTTTTTAACTGCGTCTCCGCGTCTAGAAGCATAAATTGGTGCGTCTTGACGCACGTGTCATGGAAACAAATATCTGCGTCTCCGAGTCTTGGTTGACGTGCGTCTGGAGTTCATGCGTCTGGACGCAGAAAAGTAGAGTAGATAGGCTTTCTACTTCTTGACGCACTTGTAAATGCGTCTCAAATCTTTCTAGATCGCATGATTGTTTTGCGCAAGTGCACTTGTTTTGTTAACAAAAGACGTTCAGTCCAGTCGTCGTTTCGCTACAACATGGCTGAAGAAAGAGAATTTGAAGAAATGTTTGAAAGGGGAAATTTTTAATCGGCAATATTATACGATAAAAGGTGGTGGCCATGATGGTTAGAGAGAAGCTTCTCCCTCTAACGAGAAAAATTGTAAAACATAACGCATGCGCAGTTGACTTTCTGCATAGACTTCACGCATGCATGGAAACTGATACTTGCGTTCGAATTAAATGCGTCAAGAGCTGTTGCAATGTGCGTCTAGGTGCGTCCAGAAGCACATTTGCTTTCTGCGTCGAGACGCAGTTATAAATGCGTCCAAAACGCGTACATGGAAATTAAGCTTAACTCTGTAGTCGGAATGTGCATCTAGAATCAGAAAATCTGCTGTTTGTGGAAAAGCTGTATTTTTATTCTTATTTAATCTTGCTGGTATATCAGTTACACCGTTGAACGGAAAGTCCAATTCTCCTAAGGTTTTGTTCATGTTATGTTATCTGCCGAAATACGCTTGAGAAAACGTTTTATATTCATCTTTCATGTCAGAGACTAGAAGAGTCATGCATAGCAATCGCGAAGGCACAGTTCCCCGATTGTGTGCCTGTAATTCTCTAATAATAATAATCTGGGGAGACTGGGGTTTGCTTAGAGCTTTTCTATGGAATTAGTAATTTTTTTTGTTAAATTAAAAATTTACCAAGTTCACAGATTGGAGGAAATCCACGCCATTTGCTTTTGACACACATTCGATGTGTATATCCTATTCTTATTTGGTAGCCTTCTTTGGGATAATAGTAAACGATTTTTGGGTTAGCATCATGTATTACATTAGTCGTACAGTGTGGTCTAGAATCAGGTTCTCCACATTCGTTTTCTGGTAATGATAAAAATAAATTTTAAGATGATCTGCTATGTTTAATAAGTTCACAGATATATTGTACAGGATGATTCAAAATGATGTTCGGCATTTTAGAATTTTACTATGCATTTATTTTGTAACATATACTAACCAGACCAGGTTTAAAATGCAGGAAAACTCAAATATTTAGTGATTCTAGCATTACAAATGTTCTATGTGACTCCCTCGAGTCACCCGGACAATGTCAAGATAGTCAGTCTCATCCCAAACTCCTTTCAGCATGTCTGCTGTTACTAATCCCGTGCTTTTGCGTTTCCATAAATTGATCATACCACTTACGGATGCTTTTTTTAATAGGCTAATCTTTATGAAATTGCCTACGAAATGCCCGCTGGACTAAAATTATAGTTTGTTTTTGCATACTCCAAGACGCAATATGCCTTTTCATTCACAACCACCATCTTTACGATTATCGCAACACTAGCGCCACCACAGCCTCCAATTGCGGGAAGGTTAAAAATATTTGAGTTTTCCTGCATTTTTAAATCCGGTCTGGTTAGTTTGTTATAAAATAATTGCAAAGTAAAATTTTGAAACGCCGGACATCATTTTGAATCATCCTGTATTTCGTTGCTCACCGTTTGCGTCGAATATTTGCACCTCGCAAATTCTCAACTGCGTTTTCTCACTTTCTATTCGAATTTTATGTCCTTGAGCAAATTTTGTTTCATTTGAGCAAAACGTGTCTATTTCATAGTCAGTTTTATCCGATGTAAGACCTTTGTAGAAAAAATCAAAGTAATTAAGACAAGATGCACACACTCTTACATACACACAGACTAGTGAATTAGAAAGGCATCGAATACGTTTTTAATCCTTTTTTATGAGATCTTGTGATTCAAGAATATACTTATCATTTAACAAATAGACAGGGTCTACTTGCAACAAAATAAACTTTGATGTAGAGGCGCGTTTTAGTCAGACATCTTTAGTCTATACAGAAGTGCTAGCGATGGCCAGTTTATTTGGCAAAAGAGGGGATCTCCCTCCCACGCATGTTGGTTAGAAAAACTCACCAATGACGCGAAGGGGAGGGGATGAACCAAAGTAGTTCGGATGGGGAGTTATCTTAACGCCGTTCTTGTGAAATGTGAAATGATCTGACGGAAACGCTTCTCTACATTTAAGTTTACAATGTATTTTGTTGCAAGTAGACCCTGCCTCCATTTGTTGATTATCTGCAACATGTATCCTAAATCATCTGTACTTAAGGAGTTGAGTCTAATCATAGATCTTGATCAATATGGGGAATAAGAAATACGAAAATAAGAAATGGGACTCATTGTTGGTGCTCTTCTAGCTGAAGCCATGATTGAATTCTCGAAAAGTATGATATCCAACCATTGGAAAAATGATTCACCTGGTAACTAGTCATAGATAACCAAATAATCAATCATAAGCAATACCGACTTATACGAAGAAGCAAGAAATACACTGTTGGTTTTAACCAAGGATGTTCTCGAACCATATATGGCAATTGAAACGGAACCAAATCGGCAGTCGCATTTCCATAAGAAAATCTCTGATTTCTGCAAAGGTCGGCCATAATGGTGTCTGAAACGTTGCCATTGAATACGTGAAGACTGAAAAAAATTATAGTCTGATGAATTATGATACGCGTTGTTTTGTACCGACAGTAGTTAGTTTCAAGGGACCCTCATGAAGCATGTCTTATCAAGATAAATCAGGCTTCTTGTGGTGTCGTCTTAGTATGGAGCTTTTTCTGCTGGTATTTACGCGTTTCGACCAAGCCCATCCTGCAATGCTTCGTTTTTGTCCTGTATGTACCGGTTTCTTCAGGATGGTTCAGCAATGAGTTAACAAGCACAAAGATGACTTCTGTTATACAGAGCGAGTCATTTAACCTGGAATTTTGGAATATCTCGAAAAAAAGCATCCTACGAAAAAAATGTCCGAAACCAAAAGTGAATTACTTCGCAGGGGAAATTCATTAGCCGATGAATTAGACCTCCTCTCCCCCTTGTGGTAGGGGTAACTTTGAAATCTTAAATAGGGACCCCTATTTTTAATAGTATTTTCAGATTGTACATAATATTCGAGAAATGTTTTATTCTTGGTGAATTTTCAATTGATCTAACCGTTTAGGAGATAGAGGCACTGAAATGTCTTGTGAATACCAGATTTTTCCTTGAATTTAAAGCGCTTCAACTCCTTACATACTCTATGCCAACCAGCATCCATGCTATAATTCAAGCCAAAGGATTCGATAAAATATTGAACACATGTTACTAATTCATTAGCCAATGTGTGTGTAGAAATCAGCACAGAAATACCATAAGAATTAGTTTTTTCCAAACTTAATTACTTAGGTTTCGTTTACATTCGTTGTCGTCCATCACTACTGATATATTTGTAGATTCTTCTGTAAAAGTGAGGAGATTTTTTTAAATTAAAAGTGTTCTAAGCATTATCAATTAATTATAATAAAGAAAGCGTGAGTGACTCAGTTTAATTACGAGGGGCGTTCAAATTTGATCTGGACTTTATTTTTTGTAAATTTCATTGTTGTAAAAATCTAAACTTTCATTGTTGAGATGGGAACTATCGCCTATCATACAAATGCAGCATCATTCATCCGAATTGTTTGTTTAAACAAAATGCCGGACAGCATTATGTCGAACAAAGTGAAACAACGAATAATCATCAAGCTACTTGAAACGAAGGTGTGAAAGCATCTGAAATTCATCAGAGACTTCAAAGCTAGTTCACCGAGTCATGTTTGTCTCGATCATCCGTCTTTGCTTGGTACCAAAAGTTTGAAGGAGGACGAGAATCCAACGGAAATGAACCTCATAAGGCAAGGCCAGCAACTGACGTCATTGATGACATCATCGCACGAACAAATGAGCTGATAAGGGACAACGGACGGATTCATGTCCGAGAATTGGCTTCAATACTGAATATCAGCACTAGCCTTGTGGAGATCATCCACTATAAGCTGAAATTCAACAAGATCTGTGCCAGATGGGTCCCTAAGCAACTTTTCGAGGATTACAAAATCACCCAGGTGCAAATCTGTTCCAACGATATAGCAGGGAAGGTGACAGTTTCCTAAGGCGTGTTGTGACTACCGACGAGACATGGATTCATCACCATACTCCTGAAAACAAGCGTGCACTGACCTAAAACGACCCAAGAAATTCAAGATGACACCGTCAGCAACGAAAGTGATGGCGACTCTATTTTGGGACATTAAGGGTGTCATTCATGTCGATTTTCTGGAAGAACGTCGAACCGTAAATGGACCCTACTACTGTGACATTTTAAGGACGTCCCTGAAGCCCGCACTAAGGAAAAAGCGACCAGGACTCCTTACCAGTAGTGTTTATTAAATGCAAGACAATGCCAGACCACACACAGCCAAACTGACTACGGACACACTGACACGAACTCAAATTGGACATCTTACCACATCTTCCATTCAGCCCGGATCTCTCCACTTGCGACCATCACCTTTTTGGGCCACTGAAAGAATCTTGGGAGGGCAAAAGTTCGGCTGAGGAAGTGAAAAAGGTTGTCCTGACGTGGTTTCGACATCAGCCTGAAGATTTCTACAGAACCGATATCCAGATGTTCCCAGAACGCTGGAAAAATCTGTAGAAAAGCAAGGATAGTTCTTTGAGAAATAACTGGTGTGGGGTTGTTTTTTTGTAGTTTTCGGATTTTTGTAAAAAGTAAAGTCCAGGTCAAATTTGAACGCCCCTCGTAATTGGTAATTTGAAAGAATATTTAAAATTAATAGCTTCTTACTGAACAAAAAAGTCCTTATTGAAACTCACCGCCACTTAAACTTATTGAAAGCTTGATAGACGAAATATTATATTCTCTATCCAATTGAACTTCCCAAAAACTCGGCAGCTTTGCATTCATTGTTTCGGCGCATGTGGCAGGATTGCCGTCCACACCTAGATCTGCTTCAAACTTGTCTTTTGTTGAGCTTTGACTTGCTGATCTTTTGTATGCCAAGTTCTTAACTGCAAATAAGTACATGATTGATTGTATATGTAGGCTTATTTTTATAAGCACAAACTACTTGAGTCTATCAAAAATGAGTTTACAAACTCTGTCCCCAGACTTCTCGAAAATTAGGAGTTTGAAATACGCGAACAGCTAAGATGTGGCATGTAATATATCAAACATTTTGAATGACGTGTCATGAATGATTATTACGAAAATGAATGATAACCAAAATTAATTCAGTAGTACATATTTTAATGATACCATTAGAAAGTTTCAGTGCTAAAATATGGCATGCAGGGGCGTAGCTATAGGGTGGCTAGACTGGCAAAGGTCCATGGGCCCACTCCAGTGGTATATAAAAGGTTCTAGCCAGGGTCCTCCATGCTCCAGGGGCACCCATAAAAATTTTCTAGCCAGGGGCCTCCACTCTTGTAGTCATAAAAGGAAGTGATAGAAGATATGCAAATGAGTGTACAGTGTGGTCCAAAATTTGTCAGGGGAGCTGGAAGGTTAGCCTGTATACGGGGCTGTTGGGCATTCAGATCAATCACATCTCGTGCAGAAGTGAAGACAAAGGTATCGAAGGAGAGGGTTAGTTAGGTGGTGTTTGCTTTATGATTTTAAGGCGAGCTTGTCAGCAGCAGCATCAAGTCGCCGAATGTGTTTTGCGTTTAGGGAAGATGCTGTGAATGAACTCACCGCAAGGCACTGGTTCCAGAAATTCAGGTCGGCAGAATTTGCCACTCCTCATGAACGTAATCTAGTGTGTCTGGTGGACTAGACGCCAAGTGGTTCACTACGAGCTGCTACCAACTGGCGAAACCATCACTGGGGACCTCTACTCCCAAGGGTTGGGCCGTGTGCAACAGGCATTGCAGCAGGAGCCAGCATTGGTGAATCGCAAAGGGGTACTCTTCCTTCATGACAATGCCTGGCCACATGTGGCGCGGGTGGCCAGGGAAACCATAGAGTGGCTTGGCTGAGAAACTTTGTGTCATCCACCTTACTTACCAGATCTTGCTCCAACGGATTATCACCTTTTCCATTCTCTGGACAACCATCTTCGTGGAAAATCCTACACCAATGATACAGACCTGCGAAAGACACTCACGGACTTCTTTGAGTCCAAGACCGGCAAGTTTTACAGCCAGGGGATTGATCAACTGGAGCCGCGTTGGCAGAAGGTGCTAGATTCAAAGGGGATTACTTTAGGAACTAGCGCTACGCTACTTTTTGTGTGCATCATTTTGTTTTCCGTAATTGAAACGTCAAGAACTTTTGTGGTTACCTAGTACTTATTTATTTATTTATTTGAATTATTATTAAAGGAAAATACAATGGTGCGGACCGGGGAGCGGTATGGTACAAGAGCGACGAGTTAGGTCCCCGGGGGCAACAGGAATAAATACAATATATAAACATACAGAGGAAAGTATCGGCGGGTAAAGGAAAAACAGTATTTTTAAGGGTTAACAAAACAAATCAAATAAAATTAAGACGATAATAATGAGAGAGTATTTAATTGATCGTTCTCCAATTCTAATTACAAAAAAAAAAACCGGACTGAGTCAATTGTCGAGAATAAATAATAAAATAAATACTTAATTTATAATATAAAGTTTGGTAAATGTAATTACATGAAAGTGATTTTAACGTGGATCAAAATAACCAACATTAAACCCTGTAATGTTGCGATCCAAGCGAAGGAATGTTGCAGCTAATAAAGGAACTCAATAAAAAACCGAAGCCAAAAGTATATAGGTGAGTATGATGACAAATTAAAGGGTGTTATTGGAAAATATGAAAATTTTTAACGCTTTTCTAAAGGCCTTATAGAGGGGTAGAGAGCGAATATCTAAGCGTAACTGAGACCAGTATTTAAACCGATAAAAGAAATACATCTTCCTTGGTAATTATTTCTAATTAAGGATAGTCGAATATCACCAGTTATGAGGGTTGGATACGTGTGGATGTGCTGATATAATCTTATATTAAGAGGAGAAGATAGGGTGAATTGAGAATTTATGACTTTATATATGAAAGAACATAATTGAAAGAAATAAATCTGATGAACGGTAGAATACGCAATGACGCAAAATGCTGAGAGACTGGAAGAGGCATGTGTATTTCAAAAATGTACGAAGGAACCTTTCTGAAGTTTTAAGCGTCTAGTTAGATTGGACAAGTGGAGGATCCCCAGAAAATGATACCGTAGCAAAGGAAAGAGTGTATCAAAGAGTAATAAAGAGTTAGTAGAATATGGTCTGGAAGATAGTGAAGTCTGGAGATCATCCCTTGATTTATATTTGTTAAGTAAGTTGTCGATATGAAGGTCCCAAGTTAAGTCATGGGTTAGGATTAGACCAAGGTGTTTAAATGAATTAGTAGTTAAAATTAGTTGATTATCATAGTAGACTAATGGATTATTAGGAACATTGCGTTGTTGCGCTGAAAGAGCCACATGAGTTTAGTTTTATCCATATTAACAACAAGAGAATTCACATCGTTCCAATTTTTTAACTCAGATAAAACCAAGTTGAGTGAAGAGATTAATTGTGAGATATTAGAGCTGGAAAATAAAAACGGTAACGTCGTCAGCATAAAGAATAGTATTATTAAGAGAGAGAGCCATTGGTAAGTCATTGATGAATAAGTTAAATAGCAAGAGGGAAAGGATAGAATGTTGTGGAATGCCATGGCTTCTGTTTAATGTAAAAGAAGATTTTCCGGAAATAGCTAAAAAAAAAAAATAACGCCGGTTTGTTAACAAGTTCGAAAGCCACGCCAAAGGAAGGCCACGTATGTGAAAAAAAAGACAGTTTGTAAATAAGTAAGAAAATAGGGATAGAATCAAATGCCTTAGAAAAATCAATAAAGATAGAGATAACATGTTTATTTGAAGATATTTCAGATGAGACAAATTCGGTTAGATCATACCATGCTGTTTCAACATTTCGATTAGGAGTAACTCCATGCTGCACTGGATTAATAAGGCTATAAGAATATACAAACTGGGATAAGCGAATGTAAAAAAGCTTTTAAAAATTTTTTGCAAATATAGGTAGAAGTGAAATAGGACGAGAATTGGAATACTCACTGGGGTAACCCAAGGTTTGCGGAAATTGACTGTTGGAGGATAGTTTGCTACCTCCGTTAACGTAAAGTAACGATCATAACCAATTACAAATTGAGACAAAAAAGGTCAAACAATAGGTCAATATTGCTCGTGCCAGAGAAGAGTTGTGGCCAATCTGTTAGGGTCAAGAACGATTTGAAAACCGCAAGGCGGGCAGGAAAGACTTTGCGAAATGGAGTGATTGGATTTTGCCGAAGATTATTAGTAGTTTGTTGGTTAAAGAAAATATACAGAGGAAATTAGTAGTTAATTTCTGCTAGGCAAATTGTTATCAATAGCTAGTAGCTAATGGCTCTCTTCAACGGTACATGCTTACATAGAAGCGCTTTAGCAATAGATTATAAAGAAATAATAGATATTTACGCAAAACGCTTCAATACTTGACGCTCGTTTCATTAAATAGGGAGCTCGCCAATTAGGTGGACGACAATTGCAAATTAAAGGATATTTAAATGTTCGAATATATCGAGAATGGCTACTCTCGCCATTTAATTTTTCATTTACATTTTTTTTATTTTTTTTGGAACTACACATTTCCGCTAGAGAAGTACGCCTTGCCTTAGCAACCAGAAGCTTCCTTAGCACACTCATGTAACGTTAATAACAAAAGGCTTTCTTTAGAAAACAAATGCTTTTTTTTATCCACCAGTGCCTTAATATCCTATCGGTCCTGGACATTTCGGTTGCCTGACTTGTTGTTACTTCTTTTCGGAGATTTTCTTTATAATTTATATTCCTCTTTCCTATCCTTTTCTTTACAGTTTTCGACCTATGATTGTAGCCTCAGATATTTTCCTTGGCCTGTCTGACTGGAAGGGATCTTATTTCTTGAACTTTGAAAAGTTCTTTTCTCTAGGTAGCAGAACTTTCAATGTGGTTTCATAGGTGAAGACTAGATGGGTGTATTGCCTAAGCTTGTATCTGCAGATTTTAAAGTTCGTGTAAGTTACGGAAAGTTTGCCTAAGAGCAATATGGATCAGGCCAAATTACACACTTAGAACTGGTTTATATTACTAGTGCTAAGTAATAATAGCATGCTTTACCAGTGCGAGATATTCACTAAAGACTAATTATGTCAAGAATTTTACAAGGTAGATTTATATCGCTTGAGGTAAATTTTAAAATGCACTACAGTTTTCGGATGACTTAAGTACTGTAACATTATTGTAAATAATGATAAACTGTAAGTTACATCTATATCAACGTACGGGTAAGTCTGTCTTCACTCTAGTATAACACTCTATTAGAAGTGTCAACGTTCCCACGTACTGATGTACAATTACTGAACAAAAGTACATGCACAAGCTCAACTAGCTTACCAATTTAGCCGTTCAATTTTTTTTACTTGCGATCGTATAGTGGTCACCGTCTATTACTAATACAGTACTTATGTTAATTGTACCGCATAAAGTTATTCAGCAACATCCTCGTTTCTTACCCAAGTATATATTCTAACAATTAATACTAAAATCAGTATAACTAACGCAGCTTTCAAAGTGAAATGAATAAATGAAATATCAAAAATAAATACTAAATAAATAAGACTGGTTAAAGACTGGATAAATAAGCAATTACGTTAGTTTATGATAAATATTAAAATTTTACGTATTACAATACTAGCAATAAAATAATTGGCGTTACGGAGAAACTCAAAGTATTAATCAAAAGAATATATAAGTCCCAAGAATTTAAAGTGTACCTCGCCCCCGTTTTAAAGTCAAATAAAGAAACAAACTTTAAGAATAATTACGCGTGGGCCCAATTGAAATTAAAGTACTTATCCGTTTGAACGTCTATGCTAATTCTCGTTGCGCTAGCGGGTTGTAGAGCTGGATCCGTACAAGATCACGCTGAAGCCAAATCCTGAGGAGGAACACTTTTCATAATTAGTAAGCAATTCTGCTAACCGATGTCGGTTCTGAGTACGATACGGAACTTCTTCACGTAATCATACAGTGACATTCAGCCACGATAACACACCGTCCTAATGTCAATCTTAAGATATATTTCACAGCACTGTCAATATCAGGCACAATACAATTAGACATCAAATTCACGACATATCGCCATCGTATCAGTGCGAGCACATACAGCTCATTAACTCCACTCTTTACTCTCTCGTTCCCATTTCTCGACTATAATTATTTTCCCCCCTTTTTCGTGAGTCTCTGCGATTTGTCCCGTCCGGTCGTATACTTTTTCATGATTGGCCAGCTCTCGTTTTCGACCTTTTTAATTTTTCTTCGCCCGTTGAAGCCAGAGACCGTTTCTTTGAAGATCTTAAAGAAACGGTCTCTGGTTGAAGCATTCGAGCTTTCCCACGAGATGCTTCCCGTTGCTATAGAAACACGGGCCTTCGCTTCGTTTCTCAGACACAAACGGATGCGGCGAGTCATATACCGCCGATAAACAAAACTTAGAAAATTAACGGTCAAAAGCCAATTACGATTTACTTATACAAACATTCCCACACATTTAACTCGTGTAGAGGCAACCGTTCACCAAAAAATCGCAAAGAAGCATGCATGTTAGCGGAATAAATGCATTTTAAAACAAATGATTGAAAGAAATAAATTAATTGGAAACACAGATATATTATTCAAAATTAATGTATCTGTAGTGATGTAATATCAGTTCAGCACGTATCAAACAAAGCAAAGCTGCATTGGACAATATTAACACTACGATTATTTGCACTGTTTTACTATTCTAAAATGCTAGACAGATGGTGTTGTCTGTTCCTAGAAAAATGAAGTACTACCACAGTTAGGATTACACAATGGTTCATATTAAACATATTTCCCGAAATATTTAACAAGTTGCAGAAACTGCAGATATTCTCATATATATTTGCTGTATCAATCGTCTAGTGAGACTTTGCTGCAATCATCCATTTCGACGCATCAAGCACTTTCGTGGTTGGTCCGTGGTTCGAATTCAGGTCGCGGGATATTTCCTTTCGTTTTTCATTTAATGTGTCTAAATATTGGAGTTCAAAAGCGGCAAGGAAATAGGATATACGCAGTGGCGGGGAATGCCTCTGATATATCATGCACCATTCTCATTCTAATGAATGGTTTTTGTGAGGGAGAACCTCCACATTTCGTCTACGTCATCCAAACTACACAACAGTATGGACACATGTCTAAAGTCCAGTGAAACGTAAACAAAAACTTACAGAAAGAAAATTTAAACTGACGAAAATTGAAAATCGGAACATTTTAAAAACCGTGTTACTGTTTTTAAATAATAAAGGATGTCCCAAAATAAGCCGACAGTTTTCGTAAAATTTTCACCATTTTTGAAGTGAATTTATACAATTTCAATGCGTTCTTCAGTTATGTAGTTTGCATTATATAATCTGAAAGTTTATAATTTATATATAGGGTCGGGAGACAATAATAGGACCACCTCTCCTCGAACATGTTGGAACGTCCCATGGTATGCAGATGAAAAATCATTGCATATAATTAAAAGCTGGCAACAACAGATGTGTAGTAGCATCCGTTAACTCAGCAATTGTCGTTGTTATGGGCAGAGCAAGTGACCTGTCGGATCTCCAAAAGGGAATGGTCATTGGCTATCGGGCCAAGGGGGGGAGGGGCAGCATTTCAAAAACGGCCACCTTTTTGAACTGCTCTAGGGCTGCCATTGTGAAGGTGTACCGCGACTGGACGAACCAGACATTTTCAAGCAACCGAAGAGGTAACTGTGAGGCCCCACGGGTCATCGATCCTAGAGGCGAGCGACGGCTACGAAGCCTGGCCAAGACCAATCGGCGTGCCACTGTTGAGCAACTGACACAGCAAATGAACAGTGGGGCCACTAGGCGTGTCAGCACCAAGACAGTGCAACGATCCCTCTTGAGGTTGGGACTCTGGAGCAGGCGTATGGTAACAGCACCCATGTTGACACCTGTGCATCGCCGAAAACGCCTTCAATTCACAATGGACTATCACCATTGGACCTCGGCCGAGTGGCAAAGGGTTGCTTTCTCTGACGAACAGAGTGGACGGACGATGGAGAATTCGCCGGGAAGCATCTGAGAACAGGCATCCCGACACCATCGTTGGCAGACGACAGGCTGGTGGGGTAGGTGTGACTGTTTGGGGGATGTTTTCGTGGTATGGTCTAAGTCCACTGATATCGCTGGAGGGTACACTGAATGCTGTTCGTTACCTGACGATCGTCGCAGACCAGGTACACCCCTACATAAAGACAGTGTTTCTTCGTGATGGCACCTTTCAACAGGACAAGGCTCCCTGCTATACTGCCAAAATTGTCCACGACTGATTCGAGGAACATGAGGATGAATTCAAGCTTCTCCCATGGCCACCAAACTCCCCGGACCTCAATCCCATTGAACATTTGTGTGACCATCTCGATTGCCATGTCCGCAGGCTGGACCCTCCACCACGCACGGTGATGGAATTACGGGATGCACTGATCGCCGAATGGTCCCAGATACCTGCAACCACCTTCCGAGGATTTATTGACTGTCATGTCGACTAGCTGCTGTACTTGCCGCCAAAGGTGGATATTCCGGATACTAGCAGGTGGTCATAATAATGTGTCCCGATCCTGTATATAAAAGAAGAAACTGACTGAGTGACTGAGTAATCAACGCAAAGCCCAAACCATAAGGCCTAGAAACTTGAAAATTTGTACAGAGGTTCTTTACAAAATGGAAGTAAGCACTAAGAAGGGGTTTTTGGAAATTCAACCCGTAAGGGGGGGAAAGGGGGTGGTTAATAGTTTAATACATTAACTGGTGTGGCACTACATAATTAACCATATTAACCTCTTTTAGGGAGGGGGTAACGAATTGTAATGTGTGCTATCCATGAAGCGCGAGATCTCCACCATGACCTGCCTCAGAGCCGGATCTAGGGTGAGACAAGTGAGGCACTCGCCTCGGGTGGCAGTTGTAAAGGGGTGCCATATTGGAGTTACTTTATCTCCAATATATTTTTAGACGAGGAAGAGGGCGCTATTTAGCAATGTTGCCTCAGGCGACAAATTGCCTAGATCTGGCTCTGCCTACCTAAAACCTTCCCAGGGTCCATCGGAATTACCATGAAAAATTTCATCAAGATTGGTCTAGCAATTTTGAAATGCATAGCGAACAGACAGACAGACATACCGAGAATTTTATGTATATAGATAAGGATGAAAGTTGTGTGTGTGGTTTTTTTTCTTATATAAATCTATAGTTTAATTCCAATCTTGATGAAATTTGCACATTTGATCTTCAAAGCAAGGTATATATCTCATGACGAACAATGCAAGGTAAAGTTTGTGCAATAATAGACTGCTCTGTTTGTTTCAACAGTAGTGATAGCAACACAGAATTCTAAAAATGATATGGCATGAAATACAAAAATTGGAGAAAATATACCAGATCCAGCCAATCAAATAATTATGAATGTAAGGCATGTTCATTAAGACATGTAAATAAATCTCAAGACTGATCATTTTGTAAACTTCATTAACAAAAATATTTTGAGGACACGATTTCCATGCATAAATCGAGGACCACCCTCTTATAAAATACAATATTATTCGGGCTTTCTAATTTCCTGACCATAATTTAAAGTTTCGCGTAATGGTTGTCAGCATACAGCTGGAAGGGTCTTCCTCCTCTGAGAATCAGTGAGAAGGCGTCGGAAATTTTTAACAATACATATAATTCCTGTCCTTTGTGCTTTTCTTAGAATTAATAGTTATTAGAATTAAACATTTTCTTAAAAAGCTTTAAAAATGAGCAGAAAATGGAAATAATGGAGAGTTAGCAGTCTATTGAGAAACAGTGAAAAGGCGGCAGAGAAAGCAGCCCCTTCACTCGGTGCTGTATCGATTTTTCCAGCACACCGCTTCAACTAAACAAGTGGTGAGTGACCCTGTGGCCGTCGATGCAAATGTGTCAACAGAAGAAATTGCGACTGCCAGATCACACCAAGTGATGAGTGCGCCAGTTTTGCTTCAAGACCTCGAGAGCAGAGTGTGAATTGCAACAGTTTACCAATTAGATAAATTGATGGAAAAATTCCGCGACCTGGATTCGAACCAGGAACCTCGACTGTCATGGTCGACGCCTGTATCAATTGGGCTATCACAGACACTTGAACAGCCATGCTGTCACTAAGTGTCTTAAAGACAACCAAGTTGTCAAGAAGGAAAGCCCAATGGGAGGTGAGCACCCGGTTCACAGATTCTGAATATCTCCTATCCAAACATCAGGAAGTTTGATGAACACACAATAAGAAATAAAGAAATTAAACTGCGGCACACTCCAAACATCAGGTAAAGACTACTTGATTGTCTTTAAGACACTTAGTGACTGCATGGCTGTTCCGGTATCTGCGATAGCCCAATTAGTAGAGGCGTCGACCATGACAGTCGAGGTTCCTGGTTTGAATCCAAGTCGCAGAATTTTTCCATCCGTTTTTCTAATTAATATCATTTACCTGATGCTTGGAGTTTGCTCCAGTTTAATTTTTTTATTTCCTAACAGTTTATCAATTGTTGGAATTGCAGAGTACACAGACACAAACGATCATGTACATCATGGAATTGTTGAATTTTTAGATAAACAAATGAATTTTTAAAGGTCAGGTCACACAAAATAGAAGAACTACAGCCATAGCCAGGGCTGAAAAAACGTCAGATCAAACTATGGTTTCATTTTCATTCTATTTCCTCCCACTTTCGTAGCCATACACATTATTCCACACATTGTTTCTCCGGCACTGTGCTAAATTCGCTCAGCTATACAGAACATTCCAACACGAACCGGGGAGAACTGTTAGAGGGCCATCCATTAGGAACATTTTAAAAGTTTTTTTCGAGTTTTTTATATGAATTTTTACTGTTTTAATTCTAAGCGTTTTAATGTGTTAATTTTTGACTGTATTCCCATTCAGATTAACATGAAAAAAATAGCGGCAAATTCAAAATCTCAGTTCATTTTGAGATATCCTTTACTACGAGAAAAAATATTAGGGGGTTAAAAAGTGCAGATAAAGAGGTAAAAATAGATAATCTCAGGGCTTCTGCTACTTTCCTATAACCCCCTCGGGAGGATTTCTTGTTTAAATTACTCTGGACATGTAAAGCATAGGATACATACCACATAAAGGGAATGATCTCTTTACCCACAGTCCTTCTTCGCCGCACCTAATTGAGTTTTGACCTTTTCTTATGTGACCTTGATTACAACTGTAATTTACTATTTCTCCAATGTTATACGCCTCCTTTCGTGTTGCCATCATTTCGCCATTAGCTGGCGTTCCTGGGAATCCACAAGTTATATCTAAAATGAAAATTTGCTAGTTTTATTAATACAATGTAAAATTATAATTTTGTATTGCATGCATCTTTTAAAATACGAGGGTTATTCGTAAAGTAAAATCCGTTTTGCAATAAAAACAAAACTACTATATAGATCTGATTAGTTGGGAACAACTTGACCACCCGCTTTACAGTCCGGACCTCACGTCCAGTGGCTACCACCTGTTCCAGAAGCTAAAGGAGATCATCGGCAGCCTGCATTTCAAATGAAAACTGCGTGACTTTCTTCACCGGAGGCAGCTTCTATGAAGTGATCATGCGGAAGTACATTAAGCGCTATGATAAGTGCTTAAATAAACTTGAAAATTATGTGGAGAAATCGTTAAAGGTACATAGAATCCGGTAATGAAAAAAATTGAAAATATATATAGTAGATTTGTTTTTATTGCAAAACAAACCTTACTTTACGAATATTTTCGTTCCTAAAAAAACTTCACAGAAACATTAAACTTACATAATTCTTATATTTATATTCTCATTTAAACTATATCAGAATAAATTTGCTTATCACATAGAGCCGAGCTTACATTCTTGTGAGTTGCAACAATTGTAAATCCATAAGTAACACAGAAGTAGGCCTATAGATATTCTTGTGATTCTTCTCATGAAATTCATGTTCTGCCTTTGTAATTTGTTAGAATTTTTTAATTATTCTTTTAATTATTAACCTGGTTTACAACTCATATTAGTATGTTCTGATTCGTTTTGCTTGCGCATTGGAATATCCTCACGGAAGATCTGGAAAATGAGTCATAAGATTAAAATCTGTAAACTTCCTATAAGTTTATTAAAAAGGAACCAAAAACATGTAACGTAATTTGTAAAGAATTGTATGTTTTATGATTTGTTTAGCTTGAGTTATTTAGAAAGTTATCAAAAGAAAAAAAAAATTCAAGATGTTAAAAATTGCGTTAAACTTTGCATTATAGAAAACTTTAATAATTTACTATTGCGTAAAATAATCAATGTAAGTTATTCCATTGCATAGATATCCTCTTAATTTTTTATAATAAAAATATCAAGAACTAATAAATACACTCAATACACGATACATTTCGAAATTAGAAAAACTAAACCAACTGCATAAAATTACAGAACGAATTATTTCATAGGAGTAAAGTATTAGGCTACTTTAAAAAAGGAAATTTAGCAGGATATACAGTTGCCTGCAAAATTATTCATACCCTACCATTTAACAGAAAAGTGAAAATATTTATTTAAGCAAATATGTATGTTCTTAACTTATCGATACTATAATTAAAGCAGCTTTATAAATCCGTTTCATGCTCAATTACTATACTGTGACAATTATAAGGAAAAGAATTACATTTTCTTTATTAAATATTGAGAATGTTATGTTATCAAATACAGCGTGGGATGATGATAAGAACAAAAAAAAAACAAAAAAAAAAAAACAAACATCGTTCGACTTGGAAAGGAAGTTTGGCCGCGAGCCAAGATTCTCGTAAAGGAACCTTTCTTGAAAGTGTTGGAATCATCGTCACGTACTTTTATACCTTGTCAGGGTTTCCACATTCTGGAAAGTCGGGGAATATCAAAGAAATGAAAAGTTGTCAGGGAAAAAGGGCCATTTTCATGTATTTGTCAGGGAGATGAGATTTTTTCTGGGAAATATCAGGGAAATAGATTTTACCGGAGATATATTATTTATCGAATAACCGATTGATCATAAGGAAAATTTAGTAAATGTAAGGAAGTTGAATATAGGCTTCTGTACTAAAAAAAATGTCAAAGAAATTGTGAAAGCTCTAGCAAGAGAAATTATTGATTTCAGGTATGACTGCTAGCGATTTCTTATTGTGACTATTCAAAAAGTCATTGAGAAAAGTCGTCTAAAATACAAAATTGTAAGAGGTATAACATGTTTTGTTCCCAATCTCGTCATCACAAATCCACAACTGGGTCAAAGCAGGATTCAAATCTTTCTTCAAACTCTACATGATTGCTATTAAGATTACTGAAAACGTTGTCCAAAGAACTAAACTACAATACTCATTACTTTGCCTTAAATGGACTGGAGTTTTAGGAGAACATTTTCAAGAGTTCAGTAGTGAGGCTGCGGTGAAATATATGACTGGGCGTGTTTTTTGCAAAAGTTTTGAACAAGACCAAATATTCCGAGCTAAGGGATGTAGTGAAATTGTGTCTCATGTTTCATTTGGTAATGCAGCTGTGGAAAGTGAGTTTTTCATAAAAAATCTTTGGTTGTGAAAAACCAACATGAGATATCTCTCTTATCCCAAAGACAGGTACACGATGCTATCCAATATTTTGGAGGAAAAACCATGTGATATTACATCGAAAAAAGATTCTGTCAGTCCGGCCTGCACGTCGGCGCTACGAGACTTACTTGGAGGAAAAACGTCAGTTGAATACTCAAGTTATTAAAGAACAACAGGAAACGGGATTCGTCCGACCAGCAGACCTTCTTCCAATCGTCGACGGTTTAGTGTTGATGGTCACGGGCAAATTGGAAATGTTTTTTGCGGTTTTGGGCGGAGATCAAAGGTACCCAGAATGGCCGTCGGCTATTGTAATCCATCCTTGCCAATATACGGGGTGTGGTGCGTTCAGTGATGCTAATCTGCGGTCCAGTGTTGCACTCGATGGTCAGTTGACGAGTCGTGACGGTTAGTTGACGAGTCGCACGAACGAGTATTCCCATCCTACGCTCACCACTTAGATCAACGAGTCGTTTGCGAATACAGGCTTGTCTCTGGCAGGTTGTTTTTTGGTTGTTTAACCAGTCTTGGTAACCCCTTGAAATGGTTGTTTGGGAAAAGCCTAGAAGACGTGCGGTTTCGGAAACACTCAGTCCTCCTCCCTCGAAGTCGCTCGGATTCTTTATTTTCCCCAAGGTGACGGTCAAACCACTTGCAGTTAACAAGTGTGTTCTCGCTTTATATTGTTACCGACTGTCACGTGACCAACTGATATGTAGTAATTGCTATGCCAACGGATTTGCATAGTCATGGGTGTTCCTAATATGCGGTACCATAGAACTGGATAATGGCAATCTGAACCGGTAAGTCAAGTGCTACGGGAATGCTTACCTTAAATAAAAAAGATACCAAGAATAACAATAACAAATAATGTGCAATTGAAAGCCTATTTGATGATGATGATGATGTTTTAGCCTGTCTTCACTCCACTGCAGGGCATAGGCCTCCGCCACGGGGTGTATTTGGTCTAATCTCCCACGCTGACCAGACAGGTTGGGAGAAGAATTTTTGAGCTTATACTAGCTTTACGACTGCTACGTGGTGGTAGTAGCAACCGGGACCGACGGCTTAACGTGCCCTCCGAAGCACGAGGGAGGGAGGGGGGTAAGATCTCGTGTCACTTATTGGTCGCCCATCCCGTGCTAGGCGATGCTTAACTTCACAGAGCTGCCTTGCTCTGCGAAATCCCCTAGCCCACGGTCTTCCCCTATTTCTCTACATTAAAGTCTGTGATAACTACCACACAAAGAGACGCTATTGGCCAAGAGACGCTATTGGGTGATTACCAGCTATACTCAATGTGCCGAAGTCTCAATGTTGACATTCGTTCTCGAGCAGGAAAGATGAATATGTGGTTTAATCGCTGACGGCTGTGCTGAAGACTGTCGTCTCTTGCTCGGGGCGGGCTGCACACGTTTGCGGAACAAAGTGATATTTGACGTCACCTCTGATGCGGAAACATCGGTGCTTTCCTCTGAACGCTGATCCACTTTAATTCCTAATGGATGCTTCACAAAGTTACGTGGACCATTTCTCTTAAGCCGGATGAAAGAAAGTTCAAGAAGGGTAAAATTTAAATCGAGAAGAATGAAATCCGCTCGATTATCAAAAGATAACTGGAGAAATTTAAATGAAGGAGGGGAATTGGGTAGAACTGAAAACGAGGAATCGGCGGGAACATTCTTTTCCATTTGCTGAAATCCATTCTGCTTCTGGCCGATAATAACTAGGAATCGCTGTTGAGCTCGAAGATCCAGCTCTCGTTCAACTTGTCTCTCCATCAGATGAGAAAAGTCTCAGAAAATAATATTGTTTTTAGTATCAGATTATTCTCACCATCTTGCAAAGAGGCCTTTCCATTACGTGGCTGTATTCTCCTTACTAAGTGTGAAGTCTTCCCGTGATTATTTGGCGAGTATACTGCAATACATTTCAGCTCTTTACATGAGGCTCTTTCTTCATCAATGGCGGAACCCTTCCATCAATCTGTCCTATTCTGAGGCACAGTCCAACGCTCTCTCTCGAAAAAGCCCCTCCCTGGCATTTTACTTGCTTCAGTGGTACACTCATTACTCATGCATTTTTCCCTCCAGTTGGTGAAGCGGAATCCTTTTTGTTTTTTGGATCAGTAGATCCGTCTTAAAGGAGAACTCCGAAGCAACTGCTGCAGAGCCGCAACGAATTAGCTCGCTGCTATACCATTGGAGTTATGTAATTGGGAATTTCTCTCGTTCCGATGGCATGACGTAGAGGAGAAATGGGAAAATTATAAAAAGAAAGAGGAGGTAATGGGAACGGGAGAGAAGGATGGAAAAGTGCTGGTGTATGCCAAAGGACAAGGAGAGGAAAGCAGTTGAATTGTGTGAGGGCTATTACGCTTGAATCGACAGACAACAAGGGCAATGGGTTATGGTGGTGAAAAGAAAAGAGATATCACGCCAATTAAGAGGAGGCCCAAAGCGGCTACTCGACACCTTGGAGCAACGACACTCAGCAAGACGGAGAGCAGCGACCAAGGTAGGAGAACAATCGCGAGCCCGCGAGCATACTTTATCCCCTGAACATATGAGTAACTATTCTTCACGAACGTTTCAATTACATATCACTCTCGGACAATTCATAACCGTAGCGGTGGCGTTATTATAGAGAACTGAAAGTTAAAGTTAGAAAGTGAGATGAAGAGTTCTTCTAAAGAAAGAGGCACAAGAGTGCTTTCAAGAGTGGTGCGAAGCATCAGACCAGAGCACCGTATTTTCTGGTAGTGAAAGCCTCGGCAGAGAAGGACCAAGAAAAACAACACAGACCACATAAATTGACAGGTCCTGGAGGACCTTGGTCAACATATAGAATTTCCACGGTGGTCAGCGGTTCCAGAATGATTACGTCCTGAGATTCAGGAGCCATCATATCCAATAATCCTCTCTTTCGCCAGAGGGGCTGGTCAATTTGGCATTGTCGCGCTAAGCATCCGTCGCATCTTTTTAAATCCCCGTCTCTCCCTGTTAATAAAACATATAAATCGCCGTTCTGTGAAGTTACGGTTGCCAAACTATACACAGAATCCCACGGTTAGGTCAGCTGGGCGTCGAATCTAAGTGATGGTACGCAAAGATTTTTCGAATTAAGTTAGCAACTCAATTAATTGGACCCAAGAAGCTCGTTATAAAAATAAATGTAGTTGACATCCTTGTTTCTCTTTCATTAAACGAAATCTGAATTTAACTCAATAACTGTAAAAAAAAAAAAGGTTAATTGGTTTGTATGCAGTTAAATACATTGAGATATATTATTTAATTAAAATTACGTCTCCTCCCTCTCACTCTGTTCGACTTAGTCATAGCTCTGCATCTTCCAATAAAAGATCGTGACAAATAATGATTATTATTCACACCCTTTTAATTAACAAATAATATTTTGTTGGACTATTTTGTCGGTGCGAAAGAATTATGAAAATGAGCAAAACACTTGGACGCGAATAACTGGAAATAATGATATCGTAAATAATAATTTTCTCGAACGTAGTCTTTAGAAAGTGTAAAAGAGCTCTATCTTCTTTCGTTTCTCATCATTTCAGATTGAATGATATATGATATGCCATATGTGGCTTTTGTTCTAAAGACCAACTAACTGCCACCCCCACAGTTCCGACCCCATTGGGACAATTTGGCCCAAACTTCATAGTAATGTTGATCTTGCTTAGAGGAATCTGCATACCAAATTTCACTTCTTTATATGCATGGGCATTTCCGCCCCTGAAAGTCCGATCCCAATGGGCCAATCAATACCAAACTAAATAGTGAGGGTGCACATGCCCATAGTAAGCTACATTCGGAATATCAACGTTCTACCTCAAAAAATGCGGAAATTATGAAGGGGACGGACGGACAGACAGACAGACGGACATTGCGAGAGCAATAAGTAGCTCCATTCTTTCGCTACTTAATAATAATCTGCATTGATGGTCTGGCCTCTTGCCAAGAAGCTCCATTGTTTGAATGGGGCATCCCGTCTGTAGGGTGGAATCATCTTTTTTGAGTGTAGGGTGGTTTAGGATGCCGTTCAGTAGGCTGTGTCTTGCTTAACCAATGTCCATATGGTTTACGATCATTATACAGGATCCATTTTTCGTCGCAGGACGCGATTCCACTTTATTCCTTGCAAGCAGAGATGGGCAGACTTCCAAACGCTTGGTCTAACGGCACGTCTAGTTTTACAAGTCCGTATCTCTGCTTCGAAACTTCGCAAACTATCGGCGAATGGTTCGTTCTTTAGCTGTATTCTCCCCAGATGGTTTGTTAAAGTTCTGAGTGGCAATTCTTGCCGAATGGCCCAGCTTAAATTCATAAAAAATGACGATGACTTTCAAATCCCGATTCTTATGTTTACTTTGCAAGCCACTACGCGCGTACATTGAAATTTCTTCTTCACACATCTGTTACTTTTCTGTAGGAAATATGTGACATAATAACTCATATAGATAAGTAACAGGAGGAGCGTTCCTCCAGTTCTATCACTCCAGACAATTCGTTTCCACCAGCCTGATACAACGTCTGAATAGAAATATGTTTTAAAGAAACGTTGACTATTTTTGGCATAGAATAAGAATATGTTAAAGTACATAGATACCTATTGCTTTCTGTCTTTTTCCATTTTTCTTAATCGTCTACTACTTCTTAAAAACGAAACGTCATTTCCATAATCTCGAAACCAGAGGACTTTTGTCTTAATACCGCTAGGGTGGCAACAGTTATTCTAGCTCTGGAGCTTCTATTGTTTTACATATAAGTAACTCCTAATGGCTATTCCAAGATAGTGTAAAATCTTAATGAATTCCATTCTAATATTTATATTATTCGTTTCTGAATCACAACAAATACTTTTCCTTTATGCATGGTTTTTTAATTTTAATTAGTTTAGGAAAGATCAGATAAAGTGCCGAATATTCTCGACAAGAGGTAGACCGCAAAGAGATATTATAACTGTAATAAAAGAGCACTTGTTTTGTCTTCTTCGATTTTGGTATTTGCTTCTAAAGCATTAGATTACTTGCCTACTCGGATGGCCAAAGCGAGTAGGTGTCAGAAGTAACCTTCTGACCAGCGAAAGCTGTGGGCCAAGTTCATGTTGCCTCGTTAGAGGTGTTTTTTTACGTTGGGTGTAGCATTATGGCACATGAAGATCTTTTCAGATCTTAAAAACCTGTGGAGGCAATACCATCTGCCCCGCCACTTCAAAAGTGGTTTTTGCTTTTAAAGCATTAGATTACTTGTCTACCCGGGTGGCCAAAACTGGTAGGTGTCAGAAGTTAACTTCTGACCAGCGAAAGCTGTGGGCCGAGTTCATGTTATCTCGTTAGAGGTGATTAGGTTTCTTACGTTGGGTGTAGCATTATGCAACCTGAAGATCTTTTTAGATCTTAAAGCCGTGGAGGCAATACCATCTGCATCACTACTTCAAAAGAGGTATTTCTGGCGATTCTGTTGTTTTGCGTTTTTGCAATGCTGATGGAAGTGAAGAGAAAGACTTCCTTCTGCTGCGGGTTATATCACATAATCCAAATGAACAAATGCAAAATTAATTTCATAGCTGTTATTAATTGCCACCAGGGGGGGGGGGGCGTTGCGGCATATGCAAAAACGCAGTGCATTTGTGAATAGATGTCATCGTGCACGTGGGCACCTGCTGAAGCTCTATTAGCAGAACAACAGCAATAGCACAACAGCACTGCGGAATATGGCGCGTGAAGGGATTGCGAACCATGACTACGAAATATGATGCAGAAATTCGAAGAGACAGGGGAGTTAGGCGTGCTGCCAGGACGTTGTCCACGTCCCAGTACTCGAGGGGTGACACGTGAATTAGCAATTCCTTGATCCACGGTACGGAAGGTTTTGTGGTTCATTCTTTACAGACACCCGGTATAAGATCCCGATAGTGCACCAGTTACAGCCACCAGATCCGTCTTTGCGCTTAGCTTTTGCATTTTGTTTCTTGGCTAAAATGGTTTCGCTAGACGGCGCTGTGAATACGCAGAAATGTCGCGTATGGGATTTCTGTAACTTCCAAGTAGTGCTCGAGCAGCCTTTGCATTCTCTGTACGTAAATGCATGGTGTGGATTCACCCGTATTTCATTCTGTTTCCATATATTTTGGAGGAAATGACACCTGCAGGTCCTATCAGGTGCACTGTTACAAGTGGAAGTTATGTCAACTCTTTTGGCTCTTTAATAGCCAAGATGGCCATGTTCCGTAACTTTTTTCCACAGTTTCTTATGCTCCAATATTTATTCCAGCAGACACAAACTTTGAAATTTTTTCTTAATTTCTATATTCAACAATCTCAATTCTTTTTGTTCAGATTGTAGCCTTTGAAGTCTTTAGTAAAAAATTAACTTATTTGTGACCAGTTCTCTTAATGTTTTTCCTAACACTTAAATAAAAGCAGCTAACTGAGCAGTGATGCATTATGTTCCAGAACTTTTTGCCAGGGGTTGTAGCAGTCTTTAGGACATTTGCAGACAGCCTTGTGTATTTGTGTCCGCGGTGGCCCAGTTGGAGAGGCGTGGAGTAGATACTCCTGGTCCCTGCTCGAATCCAGGTCGCGAAATTTTTCCTTTCATTTTTCATTTATACACGGTATTTCACCTAAAGTGAACCAATAGTCATCTTCTAAAATATAAATCTGACAGAATACTTTCAATGGAAGAATTATTATACTTTTATGTATATTCCATTTCCAAAAATACTGACGCCATTTTCGAATAAGGAAGTCAAGTTTGAAATGTGCAATGAAAACCCCTATTTTTAATGGTATTTTCAGAATATATACAACATTCGAGAAATGTTTTAATCTTGGTGTGTTTTCCTTGCATTTACCCCCACCACCGAGTGTGCTCAATCTGGTAGCTATGCATCGTTGCAATTTCTATGTTTTTGAGAGACTTATCTCCAATTTTATATTTTTTTCCCATCATTGTGATAGTATTACACAGCTTGTGTTAAATTTAAACTTTATAAGTTACTTCCAAGTTGCATTTTAAAACTGGACAAGACACAAACATTGTGACTTTATGTATGTATAGATTAAATAACGAGATTTTTTTAGGCAGCGATTTCCTGCATTAATTTCTTCAACATCAATTTTATTTTATAAAGCTTATTTACAATAGTATATATTTAAGTACATATTAACAGTTTATATATTTACAAGCATAAACATATTGTTTCGGTGTCTTCAAGGGAAAGTGGGCGATCGGCAAAGTCTTCCGTAATGGTCTCTGGAAAGGTAAGTTTCTTCAACGGTGTAAACGGTGTCTTCAATATTACCCACGAAGGAGGAACGGTCATCCTCAAAATCACCGTTTTCTTCGATGCTATCATAATCGTGTTCGGATAGTGCTGATGGTGAATTGCCTCTGGAGTTTATACACCTGTTTAGATAAAAGTTACAATTACACTTCAACGTACTTTGCCAAACACGGAACTTCAATATTGTTCTGTTTCTATGTTCTTCATATTCTGTGGGTTAAATCTTGGACCCTCTGTCGGACAACAAATAAATTGTTGAAATTCAACTCAAAGAGAAGTTAATAAAAACTGAAGAAACTCTTTAAAAATGTCATAAATACAAAGTAGAAAAGTTCAGGAAAAGTTCCGCGACCTGGACATGAACCACGGTTACGCTTTTCAGATCACGTTTTCTTGGACACATCATATGCTGTCATAACCTTTGAAACTGCGCCTCGCAGCTCTACAAATAAAGTAGTAACTTTATTCACAGAATTATAGAAGCTAAATTCCAACAATTTGCCCTCTGAAATTCAAAAGGCTCTGACGTGACTGAATATTACTAGCAGCGAATGCTGTTGCTGAAGAAATTGATGCTTAACAAGAAAGGAAGAAAAGAAACCACTATTTCACATAAATGCTGTCTAAAGTTTTGGTTATTTATATATTTTATTAAAATTGACCACCCATCTGTTAGGTGTCTAATCACAAAGTGGAAACAAAAGAATGTTACATCAAGAATACAATTTGCCAGAAACTGTAGAGAATAGAAATACAGAATGTAAATTTATAGTAATAAAATAATAAATTACTACCGTTCACTGGCTCTTGGAATAATAAAAATAAACCATCCAGTCAGCTAAAAACAGCTACGATACGATGAGTCGATGCCATTAGCCAAGTTCAATGTAAAATAGTTTGTTCCTATTTCTTTTTATATTTTAATATTCTGTCGATTTTTTGTTCTATATAAACTCTGACGATTGTTTCTTCACTCATTTGCTGAAGTTGAAATGGTGTACGAGTCATTAAATGTTATATATGTGGAATAGTGGTTTCGTTTGTCTCTTTATTGTTACATTAGGTCCAGTTTTAAATTTAAACATCTCAATTTCACATATGCAAATGTTTTCGTTCATTTTCTGCGTTTCCATAGTTTTGTTCACCGCCTATATTTTTTCTGTATATCGCGAGAGATTATTTTCTTTTTAATGAACAGAAATATATCGTGTTTTATATATACATAATATTGTGTGTTCCTTACATTCTTGCCGATGATGCTCGCTCGTCATAGCTTGAAAGTCTGCAGAAATCGTGCGGTTCTGAGTAAACAGGGTTGAAGATTGGTGAACTGGAAGAGTAAGTGGGTTCCGTTTGTAAAATAACTTTGAATTG
>JAHWFO010029436.1:0-15291 GCA_023313115.1 Rhysida immarginata
TAAGAGACCAAGGGGTCGGCCTAGAACCAGGTGGCTAGACTACATGGAGAATCTGGGTTTGAGTCGCTTGGATATTACCAGGGAGGACATGCGCCTGATGGCGGAAGATCGCGATCGCTGAAGATCCTCCATAGGGCTGCTGCCCCCGCAACCCTAACGGATAAGCGGGTTTGAAAAGTAAGTAAGTAAGTAAAGAGTCTTTTATTTATTTTATCTTATTACTTTTATCCACATTTTTTCCCCTTTTTACTTTTTCTGGTGGTTGTACAATTTTTTGCCAACTCCCGAAAAGTCTTTTATATTTCAGATATAATTTAAAAATTACAGCACCATATGAAGGCAAAGCGCCGACGTTTCGATTGCCCTCCCTCCTCCTCGGCCTCCACGAGAAGAGATGAAAACGCAACTATGTATGATAAAATAATAGAGCTCATGAAATTTTGTTCGAAAAACGAGTCCTTCTATTACTTATTTTCATGTCTATATTTCTCCTTGTGGAATTCAGGATTATAGTCGATAATCACCGAAACAAAGATAAGATGTATACATCTATGAGTAAATAATACACTTGAACAAGTGATCGAAACCGGGCGAAATTTAAAGTTTAATCGGATCAAAGTTTTGCTACGTCTGAAGAATCAGACGAAAAAACTAATTGTATCCCATGGCCATTCCTTCTTCGGCTAGCTCAAAATCGAAGAATAACATACGAGTACGAGGTCATGAAAACCGACGTTAATTTCGCACCGAGTATCGCTCCTCAGTAATTTCATCTAATTTTATTTCTTCTTTCGTAATGTTTTGGTGCTCTTATGAATGCTTTATTAAGTCTTGTTATACTTAGTGCTTGTATACATTGGAATGAAATAATAATTGTAAGCATACATGTTTATTACAGACAGATCATAGATAAAGATGTTAGGCATCTAACATCTATCTCTGTGCAGACAGATCATGAATAGCAGCATAAGAGATAGGCATGGTTTCTGGTTTCATGGCGCGTGACGTCACATCACTCTTGAGCTATGACGTAGCATTTTTTGGTGGTGTCAACTTTAATAATTTTTTTAAAAAGAAGTACGCGCAATTAGAAAAAAAGAATACCCATACTGGTATATTAGTCATCTAAACTATCGAAAAAAAATTTAAAAATTTCATGCAACTTCCCCATTGTATGGAATTGTATAGATTTGAATTTCTTTATATTAGAACTATTTGTATCTGTTTTTCTTTTGTGAATAATAAACTTTTATTCACTTTTCTTTTGACTCCAAGTAGAACTTGTGTTGTCTCTTTATTTGACGAGTGTGACTCCCACACACGGGTCACACATTTCGTCAGAGATGAACATTACCAGGAACTCTCTAAGAAACCCGACTACATTGGAATCTTTGTGTGCTTCACTGCTAAACGATTGTTATGGAGGTTCAAGGAGCAAGGGGAATCATGGGACGGGAAATATTTCTGAAACCTCCTAACTGCAGATGTCTTATCTTTCCTGCGAGATCCTAACAATACACTCGATCCTCACAAGGTCTACATTCTCCACAAAAAAGGTCTGCTTTAAGGCTAACGACACACAAGAATTGCTGCACACAAATGGTATTGATTTCTTTTCATCCAATGAATGGCCAGGTCCATCCCTAGAATTGAATGCTGAAGAACATTTTGGAGCCATTCTAAAAGATGCCATGGAAACTTTGTTGATCCAAGCATGTGGACTGGACCGGTATTCCCGAGATCTGCTCATGGGACATTTGACAACAGTGCTTGAGGATATGGAGTATGACACTGCTCTTTTTGAGAGTTTACTGGGTTCATACCCAGATCGAGTGAATGCTGTTCGCAAAGCAAATAGCGGACATATGAATTATTGATGTCAACATAGGGTCATTCCATGTCAAGTGACCAAGAGGTGATTTAGGTACCATCTTCATTTTCATTGAAACTTTGTATAGTTAATGTTGGATACATCTACTGATATTGTGCAAAATTTCACTCTTATGTCGTATAATAAGGGTGCCAGTAGAGTAAGGGCCTCCTGAAAAAAGACCATCTTCAGAATGCGACTGTGCGCACAAAGAAATTGCCAAGTTTCAAGTGTTGCTGTATTGGAACTACAGCAGCTACTATCCTGAAAATAGGTAATTTAGAACAACGTTTTATTCTTTATACAGTGGTTAAAATATCAAGATTTGGAAATTTTTATTTTTAGTGCTATGCCGTTGCAAAGTGTGCAAAATAATTTGCCGTGCAAAATTTAAAGCAGAATTTTGCTGCTCATAACTTGGAAATAAAATCTTCTGCAAGCTTGTGTTTCGGCAAGCCAATCAACCACACTACTGGCTTTAAACCTCCAAAGTATCAGCTGCTAGGATTGTTTAGTTTCAGAGATGTGTGTTGTTGAACTTGCCATTTTCATTTTTTTCAGCCAGTTTTCCTAATTTCAAAACCAAATAGCACAAAACCTTTTTCTCCAATCAAGATTTTTTATTGTCATTGGAAAGAGCAGGTTATTGGATTCAAGAATCATCTTGTTTTGCTTGGGGGTTGATTCCTTCAATGCAAGAAAATATACTTCAAAACTGCTTAGTTATGGAACGAGTCATGCTTCTTGGGATTGATATAAAGGGAACTTGTTTGTCCTGGACAGCCAAATTGTCAACATGTACGTTAATATTCTCCATTATGTTTTTTATGCTTCTTTCCTCGTTTTTTGTGTATGTCATGACAATAAAAACTTTGGCTATGACTTTGTATCCTAAGTTAATTAAATGGTCATGAGAATGTTCAATATTTAAAGGTGAGTTAAAAGAAACCTCACAATTTTCAAATCAATCCAACCTACACTTTTCACAATTTCTATTGCCATGTTTTGTTCAGAATAATTGACAACAATTCAAGTTAAGCATACTATATAAAATAAGGAATACAAGGGAAATTGAGTTTTAGGCACACGGTCAAATTAAGGTCAAGTTGACCACACTTATTTATAATTCTTCTTTAAAAGGATTTCTACAACAGTCAATTGTGCCATTTAATATGGAAATTGATTCAGCAACTTCAGAACCCCCTCTTAAATGCACTGTCACGAACAAGAAACAGTCATCATGCCATTATATGGGCTTTCATCCCCATAAGAGCAATTTAAAGATGATAAAGGAACTCAATATTATATAACAACTTCTGAGTCAACGATAAGACCCTTCGACATTAGTCTTGGGATCCTTGGAAAGAAACCCAACAGTAGGCTTGGGATCCATGGCAAGTAACCCACATTCACTAGGCTTGGGAACCTACAGTAAAGAAACCCAACCGTGACTAACCTTGCCTGGCTATCGGGCGTGGCCCCTAGGCGATGAGGTTACCAATTTACACATTGATTAAATTTGTGAACTCATTAATTGTGTGAACTGGTAGTGGCTTTGCCACCATGGACCAAAGCAAGGATTTTTGTTTGTTAAATGTGAATTTATTAAGGGTGTGAATTGGTAGTAGTTATACCATCATGGACCAAAGTACTTTTGTTTGTTAAACATTCTTTATGAAATTTTATAACCATTAATTTCATTGTCCAATGATTGAGTGATCATAAATGTAGATGTTGACAATTTGGTTGTTCAGACAAACAAATTCCCTTTATATTGTGGTGTACACTGAGTTAGCAAAACTCATGGGATAGTTACTTAATATCTGGTCGGGCCACCTCTGGCCCTGTGGAGTGCAGCGATACGGCGTGGTAGTGAGTCTGCAAGTCCCTGGTGCACTTCTGGAGGCAGTTGACACTAGATAGTCTGCAGAGCCGAAGATAGTTTCTGCCCGTTCGTGGGCGGATGATCCAGTGCCCGGAGCCTGACTTCAACAGCATCGCAGATATGCTCGATGGGATTCATGTCAGGGCTCCGGGCTGGCCAGCTCAGTCGTTGGACCTCTCCTGCATGCTCCTCGAACCATTCGCGGACGACATTGGAGCGATGTGGTGGAGCATTGTCACCTTGAAAGACTGCTACGTCGTCAGGGTGTTGAAATGTCAAAAACGGGTGCAGATGGTCTCCGATGAGTTGACGATATCGTGGACCATTCAACGTTTGGTCCAGGATAACCAGAGGGCCCATTCCAAACCAGGAAAATGCACCCCAGACCATCACTGACGCCCCACCACCCTGCACCACCACCTGTTGGCATGCGGGATCCATCGTTTCGTGAGGTCTGCACCACACACGGTGCCTCCCATCAGCGTGGTACAGTTGATTTCGTGACTCATCTGACCATATGACATTACGCCACTGTTGCAGAGTCCAGCCAAGATGGTTGGTGGCAAATGCACGCCAGAGTGTCCGATGACGCTGGGTAAGCATTGGCACCCGTGTAGGACGACGGCTGCCAAACCCGAGGGCAAGCAGATTCCGACGGATTGTCCACCGAGAGACGTTTCTAATGCGGCCAGTATTGAACTGGTTTGTGATTTGCTGCACTGTTGCGCTCCTGTCTCTCTGAATCATTCGTCCCAGGTGTCGCCGGTCACGATCATTCAGGGCAGCTGGACGCCCGGTGTGGTGCCTGTTGTGGACTGTGATGCCTTCATCCAGCCATTCCCGATACATCCTGGAGACAGTTGAGCGGGGAAAGCCAAATTCCTGCACCACTGCCGATATGGAACATCCCATGCGTCGGGCACCTACTATCATACCCCGTTCAAAAGACATCAACTCGCGACGACGTGCCATTTCTGATTAATCACTTATTCAAGCTCTTCCCACAACGTCTAATGGTCCATTCCCAGAATCCGTTACCCCTGTGAATTCGTGAGCCATGCCCATCAATCAATGTGCTTGCTATCCCATGAATTTTGCTAACTCAGTGTACATCATACACAGTCAAAATTGACAAGACATCACCTTGTCAACAGTCCTTCCAAAGAAGGGTGCCAACTTTAAATAAGAAGGGACGAGTTGATATGCAAAATGAGGTTTATTTACACTAATAAGCAAGATAAATACAATCTAACAAGATAATCATGTAGTAGGAAATCAGGGTATAACAACCTACTGCAATCAGCAATAACAAAGTAGTGACAGATTCATGATCATGTAATAATTAACACCAGTCTAAACCAAAGGACTCCCAATTAGTCATACTAACCATATTGTCAAACCTTAAAAAGGGACTACCGTAATTTTCGGTAGTAACGCCGCAGCGGCTGACACGCCGCAGCAGCAAAAATTTAACATAAATGTAAAATCTCCGACAATAGCGCCACGGCAGCCGATACGCTGCACCCCCCCCCCCCCACCATCATCACACACACAATGGGTAATCTAAAAACAGTTTTCTTATATGGTTCAATAAAAGTAATACGCATTTCAGTGGGGAAAATTTTTTAATTTCTTACATAAAATATATTTCTGCATACATTTTTCGTAGAGTCCTGCCTGCACGATTGCTCTTAGGCCTTTTCACTCTTGGCTGATAATTTAAACTTTAAAAGCTGCTTTCTCCCCCTCCGATGGTAATAAAACGCTTGAAAATTATCCTCTCCCGTCAATAGTTTCGTTGTTTAATGAAACTAAAATCATCGATCAAATTACTGCTTATATTAAATAACTCTTACTATTTAAGTACACGGATTTATGTAATAATTTGATTTAAAACATGCGATCATACGACGAAAACAATGAAATTCAAAATCGTTACAGTGTTCGTACGGGTCATGGAAAATCGAAAAGAAATTTCCAGGCCTGGAAAAGTTTGGAAAATCAATGTTTCTGACTTAAGTTTTGGAAAAAGTGTTTTTTTGAACAGATTTAACGTTTTCTTAATAATTATTTATAAATGATATGAATATATTATTCTTAAAAATATAAAGGATTATGGTCTTCGAAAATTGTATGGAATTGCTTTGAAAATTTTGGAAAAGTCATGTAATTTTATCTTTGATCAAGTGTACGAACTCTGCATTACAATTGTATCACCGATGGGTATATTGAATTTTTGAAATTTATAAAATGTACTTGATTTATATTTCATAACAAATTCACTTATTTTAATCGTTTCCTATAGGAAAAATGTCGGAATCTAAATCGCTTCGGTTACTAAATTTTATATACGCTGAGGGGGCGTTCATAGAAATAAGTTTGAGAAACACTGGCCTATAGCATTAGTAATAAAAAAAAGTCTGTTCTGCAACATAGAATGAAGCCATTTAATGGTTAGATGATGAATACCTAAATAATGTAACTTTGTCAATAACAAAGAATGACTTACGGAATCAAATGCTTTGGCAATGTCGAGATAACAAGCATCCAATTGACTCCTTTCATCCAAAGCATTTGCAATTTCAGATGAAATGCGTTGCAAATTCGTAATGGTGGACCTACCGGGAGTAAACCCATGTTGATTGTCAATCTGCAGACTCAGATATTTCCTTCTGAGTTCTTTAAAAACAAATGACTATGATTTTAACAAGAAAAGGCAACACTGAAATCGGGCAAAAATTATCAGAACTATTTGGATTTTTAACCTTGGGCAACGGAACAACTTTAAAAGATTTCCAAGCAGCCGGATAAACTCCTTTCTGCAAAGATAAATTAAAAATCATCGCTAACGGTACAGCTAACACCTCCAGACAACCCTTAAAAACAAAGTCAGGGAGTTTACCTAATGTTATAGAGCTACTAGCTTTAATAGTTTTGCCAAGATTTAATACTTGAGACGCTGAAATTAAATTAGTCTCATGATTGTAACAAGAATTGTTGCCAAGGTTAATTAAATAGTCCAAAGCAACCTGGGTTAAATTAAATTCTCTATTGTTATTAAAAGATTGCTCAAAATGAGACTTTAAAGCCTCCAAGTTATTCAAATCTAGTAAAAAATTACTAGAAGTAGTTGCACTACTCTTGCCCAGCAATTTATTAGTAATATTCCAAAACTTTTTCGGATCATTAATCATATTCTCAGATAACTTTTTAAAATAAGAATTATAATCCTGACAATATTGATGCTTAAAAAGTCTCCTAAAATTTTTAAATTGCACATAATAACTAATATCTTTTGTTTTTTTAAATAATTTATGGAACTTCTTCTTTAATCTCCAATAATTTCGTGTCGGAAAGGAAACCCACACAGGAAAACTTGTACGAGATTGGTAATTATCCTTTTTTTAATGGAACAAAATGTCTAAAGGCATTATAAATAAGATTAAAAAAATCATTCCAACAAGAATCAACATCAGTATAATTAGCAAAATCATCCCACTGATAACTCTCCAAAAATTTATAAAAACCACAAAAATCAGCTTTAGCATAATCAATACCCGTACTAATCTTCTTGAGGTCAACAGGACCAATATTAATAATAATACACTATATGATCAAAAATATCTGGACACCCCTCACAGATCATCGATTGGCCCAATGTCACATGATAATGATTTGCACATCATTTAAATAGCTTCCCACACCTTCAGACACAACTCTGCTTGGACATTGGCAAGAATGGGTCGTTCGGCAGAGCTCAGTGAGTTCCAACGTGGAACCATCGTTGGATGTCACCTATGCGGCAAGTCCGTGCGTGACATTTCCAGCCTTCTTCAGATACCCAAGTCAACAGTAGGCGATGTCATTATGAAATGGAAGACCCGGGGATCAACAACAGTTCAACAACGAACCGGTAGACCCAAGAAACTAACGGACAGAGACCGTCGAGTGCTTCGTCGTGTCACCCGCAGCAACCGGAAGTCCTCGGCGAAAAAAATTGCCACAGAGTTTCGAAACGCCTCTGCAAATAATGCCAGCACCATGACAATTCGTCGGGAACTGCACACGATGGGATTCCATGGCCGTGCTGCTGCCCACAAGCCCCACATCAGCAGGGTCAACACCAAGCGACGTCTGGAGTGGTGCAAAGCCCACAGAAACTGGACAATGGACCAATGGAAACGTGTAATGTGGACAGACGAATCTCGCTACACACTCTGGCAATTCGATGGACGAGTTTGGGTTTGGCGCATACCTGGAGAACGCTTCTTACCTGAGTGCACAGAGCCCACAGTCAAGTTCGGAGGAGGAGGAGTCATGGTGTGGGGCTCATTTTCATGGTACGGACTGGGCCAGCTCGTTCTTGTGCAAGGGATCATGAACTCCGACCGTTATCTGAATGTTTTGGACAACTGTGCACTTCCAACATTGTGGCAATTTTTCGGAAACGGGCCATTTCTCTACCAACACGACAATGCTCCGTGCCACAAAGCGAGGCATGTACAGCAGTGGTTTGCGGACTCAGGGGTCGAAGAAATGGGTTGGCCGGCACAAAGTCCCGACCTCAATCCTATAGAGAGTCTGTGGGATGAATTGGAAAGACGCTTGCGGGCCAGATCACATCGGCCAACTTCTGTACCTGAACTGATTCTCGCTCTTCGGGAGGAATGGAGGAACATTCCGGAAAGTACCTACCAACATTTGGTGGAAAGTCTTCCCCGAAGGGTGGAAGCTGTGATTCGGGCAAAGGGATGTGCAACGCCCTATTGATTTCCATGAAATCGTGGCTAGAGCGCAAACGTGCATGTGTCCGGATATTTGTGATCATATAGTGTATGTAATGAAGGATGAAAAACATCTTCTTTCACCAAACAATAAGAAGCATTCACTACTTCAATTACATTATTGGAAAAAACTTTATCGAGAGAACTACCAAATTTATTATAAATATTATTATAATCATTTAATTGATGTTCTGCGAGAAAATTTCCATTAAACTTAAACGCTCTTTTGAATAATAAGAGGATACCTTGCTATATTGATTGTGATAATTAAAGTCACCGAGAAGTAAGTTAACTCCAATCGGTAAGCCATGCATAAAATTGCCTAAGTCAGTAAATACCTGTTCAAATTCTACCGTACGAACATTAGGGGGAACATAACACAAAAATACAAAAAGATCAACACACCGTCCCAACATACGATTAAATTTCTTTGTGGGAACTCTCACCCCAACAATGTCGATTGAAAAGGTATTAAAAGGTATATAAATACGTTCAGAATATAAATTAGTTGGCACTGCTATTAAAACTCCTCCTCCTCTCCTCCCATCTAATCTATCAGTCCGATAAATTGTGAAACAATCAAAAAATAAACTGTAATCAGAAATTGTAGAGTTTAACCAGGTTTCTGAAAGACATAAAATATGAGAGTTAAATTTATAGATACTCATTGTTAAACCATCCAACTTGGTGCGCAAACCCCTAACATTCTGATAAAAAATATTAAGTTTTATTATTATTATTCTCTACTGAATTCTCCTCCTGGAAAACCTTCAATTGATCATCATTCAGTTTACCGAAAAACTGCTTCACTAAAATACCCTGTGGCCATTTAACAGAAGGATCCAAAAAAGTACCCAACTCAGCATTTTCATTAGCTACATAAAACGAATTATAATTATCAAATTTAGTTTTTAATTGAAAACAATCAATATCAGTCATGACAGAAAAATGATGTTTTAAAAACTCTTTAATATCCTCAACAGATGTCTCGGTCGAAAGACGTGACAAGAATAATTTTGTTACCTGTGATCCCTTAGGACGACTAACACTTTTAATTTTAAATCAGTATAATTATTATTATTGCCTATTACTCCCTTAAAAGTCCTTTGTGCCCTTACCTTCTCATTCATCACATTACTTTTCTTTTGTAAGTTAGCCATGCCTCCATTACTAATAGAATTTGCAAGCACATTTGAAAAAGAATTTGAATTTATTATATTTTTATCACCTTGAGTTGCTACATTCGTAAACTCATTTAAACTATCTCTATTGAGCCCTGAATTGACAATGGGAGAACAAGAAACCTTAGCCTGAGAATTCATTTCAGTAGCATATATAAAATTTAACATAGCATCGCCTGTCGTACCTTGATCCTCAACTAAACTTTTTAAATTATCTAGGCAGGATGCAATACGCTGTAGTAACTGTACAAACCAATGCATATTTTGCTCAAAAGTGATTAAACTTGACTGCAATTCTTTTAATACACTCAAAACACTAATTTTACTCAAGTTATTAGAATCAAACCGTTCAGACTTACCTTTAGGCCTCTCTTCCTCGGAAGTAATAGAAGAAGACCCATCATTTGAATCGCCGGCTTCATTGCTCGCGTCACCCTGCCTTCTACAATTTCCACAACGCCAGATATTCAATTTATCAAAAACATCTTCAGGAGTTAATCCCGAACATGTCGCATGATATTTAATTTTACAAATAATACAGCTAATTCTTGCTTGCCGACCATAAATCACTCCACGGCACTGGGGGCAAGATGATCCGCGCCCCTTCGAGCCTTTACGCGGTTTAGCCTCGCTAATGCTCTGCACTCCGTTAACAGAGCCGGGAGCGTTAAGCGACATGTCTAACCCGTGCGCCACCTGTCGGATAATCAGATAATAATAATAATAATAATAATAATAATAATAATAATAATAATGTAACAACAAGGCGGGAAAAGAAACAATCAGATATACTGAAGGCCAAATCCCATGTTGTCCCCCAACAGGCACTAGCCCAAAACGGGGTTAGTGACAATACATATAAAGGAAAATGAACGGGTGAAAAATAAACAAAAAGAAAAGAGCTCAGCTCAGTTTATTCATTACAAAAAAAAAAAAATTAAAATCAAATAAGAGGTTTACACTTACATTAAACATATATGAATCTGCACAACTAATATATTGGATATAACAATTTATTAGTTTGCAGGCAGGATCGTGCTTTGCAATTTGAGTATACCATCTATCAGTTGTAAAAATAGTTTTATTTCTATTTGAACCGGATACCCGGATAAAGATCTTTTCAAGAATTCTAGGTGCAAACACCTGCCCGTGCAGGATCTTTTTAAACATATTCATTAGGCATGTTTCCAATATCAGTGGTAAATTAAAACAATTTTCCAAACTTACTTTGGAAAACCGACTGCAATTAAAATTAACTAAAAGAAACTTATAAAATCTAAAAACTTTAGACTGTAAAAACAAAAAGTCATGGGTAGCTCCGGAGAACCAAATAAGAGTGCAGTAGGTTATTTTTGGAACAATGATGGACTTATATAACTTAATAAAAGTATCTAATTCTTTAAAGAATTTACTGCATCTCTTAATTATTCCTATCCTTGCACACGTCTGTGAGATTAATTGTCCTAAGTACTCCTTAAAAGACAGATTATATTGGAAGGTGATCCCAAGATCATTTGCACAATATTTTCTCTCTAGCAGAATATTACCCAGAACATAGCTACCGACCAAATATTTTCAGTTTTCCTTGAGAGCAAGACAAAGAATGATTTTTTAGGATTTCAGTCTAACCCATTTTGAAGTGACCACTGAAAATGTTATCTAGCGCATGTTGCAGCAGTTTTGCATCGGACCAACAATCAACAGTAGAAAAGATCTTTGTCGTCTGCATACATTAGAACAGAGATTTTCGATGGGGGGCTAGTGGGTTCAAATGGAATTAGATCTGCAATAAATAAATTAAAAAGGACCAGACCCAAGGGAGAACCTTGAGGAACACCGCTCCGAATATACCCCACTCTGGACTTGCAGACAATATTATCTATAAAAAATGATCTTCTTAGCAAAAGCGAGGCAAACCAATTAAGTATATTGGCAGAGCATCCCATAATATTTATTTTTTGTAAAAGAAGCAGAACATTAACTCCGTCAAATGCTTTAGTAAAATCTAAGTAAATCACATGAGTTTGCTTTCTTCTATCAAAATTGTAAACAAGCTCTTGCATAAGAATAGATAAGTTAGTTTGCGTCGATCTACGCCTTTGAAAGCCATGTTGCTCTTGGGGAAGATGGGGATCAATGAAGCTGGCCATATGTTCCGCAACATAAGATTCTAGAATTTTAGCTGGAAAGCTGATCAACGTGATTGGTCTATAATCAGCAGGACTAGAAGGAGATCTCCCTTTCGGAAGAGGTTTAATTCTCACATGTTTCCAGGCAGTAGGGTAAGTCCCAGAACTAATAGACCGATTAAAAAGAATACAGGACTGGACTTTTAATGCCAAAAAACATCCCTTGTAGACGTAATCAGGTATATTATGGTTGTCTACTGCTTTAGAAGCTGTTATCTTTCTTGCATAAGAACAGGCAATAGCTTCAGTAATAATTGGAAGATTAAATTTTGTATCTATACTGTTCCAGCGTATAATAATAATAATTTAATTTAATTTAATAATAATAATAATAATAATAATAAAATACTGGTGCGCTCAAGCGCTCTCGTGACCATTCAGCCCCGCGCTTGCGTTCGTGAAACTTTTTGATAGTCAGCCCCAAGCATCGCGTTATGAAATCCGATCAGTGAATAAGAGCAAGAGCGTACCTTCATCTGTTCTTGATAAGTTAACTGCCACAGAAACTCTATGCTTTTAAACTGTGTTTTAAGCGTAATTATTTATTTTCCTGTATTATAATCTGGTGGCGATTTATTAGATTTCAATGCAAAAACGAGCGTTAAAATGCAAAAATCTACGTACGAGAAAAACGAAATTTTTAAGAAAAGTTGAAACCTAAGAGAAAAAATTTTAAAAAATAAAAAATATAAAACAACCTTCGCTTTTATCTTCAGCTCCTTCGCCCCTACCGTGTGTCCAGCTATAAGAAATTTTAATTAAAAAGCACAAAAGAAATACGCCAACCGGCAACTTGTTCTCCTTAACGACAAATTTCGTTTCTCGTTTTCACTATATCCGTGTGTGTGCGCGCCAATCATAAGCTGGCTGCGCAGTTGGCCGTTGTGTAGCGGGAGCATAGCAAGTGCGCGTCGCCGTCACCTAAAAGGGAAGATTTATCCTAAAAAAACGCGTTTCCTGGCGCGTTTTGTGCCTTCAGATTCATTATAAAACTATAAATGCATTCGGAACATACTTCGAGGTGGGATTTGCTGTCACTGTCGGCCATTATTGCAAAGGGAAAGTGGCGAAAGTGAACAGGAGCGTTTGAACGTGATCAGATTTGAAAGTTGATAATGTTGGTCGTGTTGTGAACGATAAGTGCGGGAAGTTTTTAGATGCAGTGCTCACGTTGATCGATGAACATGGGCGGACTGGCAGTCTAAATCGTACCAGGCAGGTACCGGGAAAAATCGGCGAAAGCGGCCCTCAATCATGAGTAAGTAAAGGCATCCGTCCGGCCCATCAGGATTCAATCCACCGCTGACCCGGTGATTCAATCCGTCGCAATCGATGAACGCTCACGCTCGATCGCTATTGGAGTGAATTTTTATTTAATAGGATGTGAATTCATGGATAAGTTCATCAACAAATATGAATCAAGGAATACACTGTCACTACTCATTTTATATCGTTGAGAGAGCGATATGAAGTAGGCCTAAAATCGTGGGTAGAATTTTTTTTTTTTTTTTTTTTTTGTAAAATCTCTGACAGTAATGCCGCACACGCCAAAATTTTCACTTTCATTAACAGAAACGCCGCGGCGCTACTGCTGAAAATTACGGTACACAGATTTTACCAGGATTTGTCCCTGATAGCTTTCGGATTGCTTGAAGTTTTTTCAGATACAATTTGCAAATTGCCAGATTCAATATGGCGTTGTCCACAGTGCAAATAAAAATAAAAAATTAAGTTTAGTAGAATAAAAGTGCATACATGAAACATTTAGGTGTGAAGTCAGTAAGCGAAAAATTAAAAACAAGGCTTAAAAATTAAAAATGCTTAACGTTGTGCTTATTTCTCGGGTTACTTTTTAAGTGTCCCAGTTTTTTCTTTTGAAAACCGGGAAACCTTTTTTATAAATGTCCCAGTTTATTGTTTTGAAAATCCGGGATCCCTCGTTTAGACTTTCATGGGAAGGGACATACATGTAGTTGTATGAGCACTTTTTTTGGCACAAGCATACCTTGGAAGCGACAGCGTTGCTTTCAGGTGAAGTGGATTCGTGTGTATTGTTGGGTAGTGAAGAAAGAGGTTAAGAGCGTGATAACACACATACACACCACTTTAACAGTGGAGTCTTTGTATGGCTATATGTGCTGAAATTTTTTTTTCTGTTTTTTTTTAAAGAAACAAAATTTATCATTTTCTTATTTTGCAAGCATCAACAGTAGCTTTGGATGAGTAACATATTTCTATTTGTGGAATTCTGTGAGATACATGTTCGTGTAGTTCCCTTGTTAGTAGATTGTATTTTATTGTGATAGAATTATCACTTGTTTTGTCCTTTTTGTAAGTAATAGTTGCTGTGTGCTTTCATATTTGTAAGGCCTACCTTTTTCCAAGTTGTTGTGTGAAGGACTCGATCAAAAAACGTAGCCTTCAATAATGAATCCTTGGTCTAGGGTGTGTTTGGTGTTATTTTCTTTAATGTATTAAAGAAAAAAAAAAAAGATTGCTTTATTCCTGTTCTTTATTTTTCTTGTGTTCTATTTGCCTGACTCAACTTTGTGCCCCCTCGTTCATCATCGTTTGCTTCGTCAGTGTTGTGCTTCTGATCGTTGCCGTGATTGTTCTGATTAGTTCCGTCTGCACTCACCAGTTAGCGTCTGAAGAGCCCCGACCGAATAGAGAGCAACCAATCGGCAGTTGATCTTGGGTGCAGAGCCAATCAAACGGGCCCTTTTTCCTCTGCACGAGATTCAACCGGTGCTAGAATCCTCAGTAAACAAATAAATGAGGAGGTTTGGGCTTATTCTTGACGGGCAGACAGCAACAACATCATGCTGATGGACGATTGATTGTGATGGAGTACCTGACGACCAGCCCCGCTGTTGGAGGAAGCCTTTCCCCGGGAGATGTCAACGCTAATGCGGCTGAAGAGATGAAAGCCATCGACAGCTCCGTCGTTCTTTGAGTAGGCCTAGTTTTTGTCTGGTGCTAGCCTACGAAGCTCTCTCCAGCATTCGCCGTCGTTGTACATTCGTTTGCGGCAGGTATGTTCCCTTCCGTGCCTGCTAGTGTCGTCGTTTCCCCGTGGATTGGACTTCGCCTTCAAGATTATTTTTGTCAACGTGTTTTGCGGTCTACACGCTTTGGCTTTGGACTTGAGTGCGGCGTTGTGCCTCTTCAGTGGTGGACTGGTGACCCGTCAATTTTTTTCTACAGTCAGGTTTTGGAACACTTTTGTATATAATTGATTCTCTTGTATATTGTTTTACTCCCATTTGTAATCTTTAATAGAACTGAATTTATCTATTTATTACTTTGTAGCCATGATAATTCTGTAGTGGGAGACAAATTAGTTTTGCCTCATTTTGATTTGTTTCCCTGTGAATTATCA